>JASCZW010010548.1:0-36189 GCA_034211315.2 Aedes japonicus | reverse complement strand
ACAAAATTTATTCAGCGCAACTTTTGGAAGCTCTTATAATGTATTTAGAAATGATCGAAATCGTCATAATAGCAAAAAATACGTGGTGGTGGCGTGCTTCATTGCCGTTTCAACTCGGCTAAGCTGCTGCATTGACCGTACTCCAGTTGACAATTCACTGGAACAACTTTGGTTGACTTTGAAATTGTTTGATTCGCAAATTAGCATTGGCGTGTTTTATTTACCACCTGATCGTAAACTGACATGACCAGTATTAACAAACACATTGAATCTATCAGTGCTATTTTCTCTAACCTCGGAACATTAGATCACGCACTTTTATTAGGAGACCATAACCAATCTGGATTAGTATGGAAATCCACCACTTCCGACTACGGTTACCGTGGATGTTATGGAATCATCACATTTCTACTACATGTGCTGCGTACTGCTTGACGGATTTAATCTGAATGGACCGAAGCAAATGAACGGATTGTTGAATAGAAATAGTCGAATTCTCGACCTAGCGCCTCGTCACGGATTCATTAATAGGGCAATGCAAGTTACATGAGGCTATTGAACCACTGACTGCAATAGACACTGATCATCCTGCCTTTCTTCTGGAATTTGAAATGCCAACTCTACCTCATTTTTGAACAGTTTTCAAACGAATCAGAGCTAGACTACAATAAAGCTGATTATGAGGCGCTGACTGAAGTATTATATCAAACGAACTGGTTAACCCTGGAATTATCACCGAACATTGACGAAGCTGTGAATCATCTTTCCTGTATTATTAACGATGCGTTAGCGCATCATGTCCCAACACGCAGTCCTGTTTCAAAACCACCTTGGGGAATGCTCGTTTGCGGCAACTCAAACGGATTAGATCTAGAACCCTTCGAATTATCTCAGAATACGCCGCTCATTCTCCAAGCAACAATTCACACGTGCCAGCAATAACTATCGGCTCTGCAACCGGTTTCTTTACAAACGTTAGCTGACTACGTACACAAAACAATCTCCGGAGAAATCCTAAAACAGTTTTGGATCTTTGTTTGATCCAAACGGAAAGAAAACGGTCTGCCCGTAGAAATGTTCCTGAGAAATGATGCTGCTCGATCATCTTCAGACAAATGTGAACTCTTCGCTACTCATTTCGAAAGTGCATTCAACACTGCCACACTCATCCTCTGGAACAAGCAGCAAATGCGTGCAGGGATACACCAAGGAATGCGTGGAGTTAAGAAACATTGTTGTCAACCATCAACAGGTAGAATCTGCTATCTCAAAATGAAGTACTCTACATCAGCTAGTTCAGATGGAATTCCATCCTGTGTTCCTGAAACGATGTTCAAACGTATTGGTCCATCCGTTGACAATACTATTCAACATTTCTTTGCGAGAAGGCAGATTCCCAACGAATTGGAAACTATCCGTCATGTTCCCTGTTCACAAAAAAGGAGATAAACAGAATGCGGAAAACTATCGAGGCATTACCTCTATTGCTTGTTCCAAGGCGTTTGAGATTGTCATCAATGATGTGCTGTTTTCCAGCTGCAGAAATTATATATCAGCTGACCAACACGGATTTTACCCCAAGCGATCAGTTTCTACAAACCTGTGCAGTTCTCTCATTTTGCTTGCGTAACATAGATACCGGTTCACAAGTTGACGTTATATATACTGACCTGAAAGCTGCGCTCGACCGAGTTAATCATAGATACTCTTCTAAGGCTTGATAAACTGGGAATCTTCTGGAGATCTTATTACATGGTTTGAATCATACCTTACGAATCGTCTGGCTTTGCGTAAAAATAGGATCTGTAACATCAGAGTGTTTTCCCAGCGTTTCGGGCGTTCCACAAGGGAGTAACTTGGGCCCACTTCTCTTTTCTATTTTTATCAACGAACTATCAGAAATACTGCCACAGGGATGCCGTCTCTTCTACGCGTGCAGGATTGCCATACATTACAGAAACTGATTGACCGATTCGAAGAGTGGTGCACTAGAAACATGTTAACGATTAGTATTCCTGAGTGCAATGTAATAACATTTCACCGAAAAATTAACCCAATCAGTCATAACTACAGCATTCGCAGCCAACCTGGTTCGTGTCGATCACATACGTGACTTAGGTGTGTATCCTTGATACTCGGACTCACATTTTCGGCTCCATTACGATGGCATCATCGCAAAGCCAATAGACAACTTGGATTCATATTTAAAGTGACTAATGAATTCGTGACCCTCATTGCCTTCGGTATCTCTATTGCGCCCTAGTTCGCTCAATTTTAGATTCTGGCGCAGTCGTATGGTGTCCATATCAGGCCATCTGGATAAACAGAATTGAAGCAGTACAAAAAGAGATTCGTGAGACATGCCCTCCGCTAACCTTCCATGGCGAGAGCCCACTGAATTTCACCACCATATGAACAACGATGCAGACTAATTGGACTTGTTACACTCGAACGTAGAAGATTCTCTGCACAAGTTATGTTCTTGGCAAAAATCCTATTAGGTGAAACTGATGCAGCGGAAATTCTAGCACAACTCAATGTCTACGCACCTGAGAGGACCTTACGACAGCGAAGTTTCTTATACCTTGATGCCCGCCGCGCCGAGTATGGTCACATATGACCCTATCTCGATTCATGGCGGCAAGATTTAACGAAGTTTACCACTTGTTTAACTTCAATTCTTCCGCAACTGCATTTCAGCACAGATTACTGACCCGATGACTTCTACAATGATGCCTGACCGTCACACGCCGATTTGCCTTTCAAACGATTTGTTTTCAACCGATATGGACATAGTTCTAAGTTTTAATTTTTTTTAACTTTTTTAATTGTATTTTATTTTTGTTCGACCTTTTTTTTTAATGTATGTTCATGTCATGTAATGTTTTGCTGAAAAGATATGAGGTTTATACGCCCAATTCAAACGGGCTTTTCCTCATCGGTGAAAGTTCATTAAGGCACAAAGCCAGATGATGAAATAAATAAATAAATAAATAAATAAATATCATCATACGCCAAAACTCGAGGGCGTAGTATCCGAACAAAATGTTTTTGTGCTGATTTTTTCGCTGCCTCCCAGAGCCCGCCGAAGTGAGAGCATTTGGGAGGGTTAAAGAGCCAATTGATGCCGTTTTCCGTGCATTCTCGAGCTACCTGATCTTTGCACTCTGAGCTACTCAAAAGCCATTTCAGCTCGTTCGACGCGCCCACAAAGTTCTTTCCATTGTCCGTGTAAACATCGGAGCACAACCCACGCCGTGACACAAATCGCCGGGACGCTTGCAGGAACTTGGAAGTACTCAAGTTTGAGTCAAGTTCAAGGTGAACTGCCTTTGTCGCAAAACATACAAACACGGTTACGTATGCTTTTATGGGTGCATCGCGCTTATGCCGTGGCTGTGTGAAGATTGGTCTCCAAAAGTCTATGCCAACTCTAGAGAAGGGTCGTGATGCAACTACACGAGCAGCCGGGAGCTCGGACATGAACTGTTCGATGAGCTTTGGTCGTGCACGAACACGGTTGATGGACGGTTTGCTTGCATGCCAGAGACGGTTGGTTTGTAACTACGGGGAGTGTAGCATTCGCCAGCCTTACGAGGCGTTCCGACGCTCGTCGAATCGACGGGAGAGTGGTGTTGTTCCGGTTCTTCGCCAGTACTCGGATGGCAATCCGCGCGACGGACTGTGCCACCAGCAAATCGAATGGTAAAGTACCAGCTTCAGCCATAACGGAGTTTATAGGACTGGTGCCGAAAGCTCCTGATGCGAATCGAATCATTTTGTTGCAGGGCAACCGACCCTCCTCGGCTAACTAAATAGTCCGATCCCGTTCGTCAATTTTGCGGTAACTAATGCCAAGCCCACTTGGTAGAGTGACTCAGTGATTGCCACGCCGTAGTTCTGGCACCGGATCATACGCATTATCCGTAGACGGGATTCACATGATTTCTTTACTATTTGGCAATGAGGCTTGAACGATTGTGTCCCGTTCAAGGGTTACACCCAGGATACGTAGTCGGTTGGTCTTCGGGACGGGCTCACGATCGATGACAATGTCACTCGCTGGATTCCGACGTGCGTTTGGACTGCAGAAGAAGGTGTGTGACTTTATAGCTGATATGCTGAATCCTACACTTTTCACCCATTTATCGATAGCTTTGACGGCATCCTGTATTTTGCGATGTAGTTCATCGGTTTTCGCTCGTCCCACTAAGGAGTGTATCGAAAATAAGCTATCCACAAACTTTCTTTCAAATTATGTTGAAACCCGATATTTTATTCATACAAAAAATTGATCCTTTATTGTACGAGGTTAAACTTGAACATAATGAAGACCGGATGAAATTTAAGTTATTCCTTCACGAATTTTCGAACTTTGGATCGAATGCTCTTCATCAAGTTCCGGACAAGTGTTGCATCGCATTTTTTGGACGCTTGAGCCCAAATTTTTTTTGAACTCCTGCATGTTCCCAGCTGCCTTACCAGTCTTCTTGAAGACCCTCTTCACGATTGCCCAGTAACATTCGATGGGTCGAAGCTGAGGGCAATTTGGTGGATTGATATTTTTCTCAACGAAATCTATACCCTTTTCCGCAAGCCAATTGAGAGTGGTTTTGGCATAGTGAGCCGACGCTTAATCCGGCCAAAACAGTGGAGGTGTACTATGCTTCTTATATAAAGGCAACAATCTCTTCTGGAGACACTCAGATCGATAGATTTCCGCATTTATAGTTCCGGTAGTGTAAAAAATGGTTGACTTCAAACCACAGGAACATATTGTTTGCCATACCAGTACCTTTCGACCGAATTTCTCCACTTGAATCGACCTGTCCGCATCGCTCACATCCTCCCCAACGACGGCAGTAAAGTATTGTGGACCTGGAAGGGTTTTTGAGTCCTCCTTTACATAGGTCTCATCGTCCATCATAACGCATGCATCCGGACGCTGCAAAAGACGCGAATACGATTTCCGGGCCCTGTTGCTGCTCGCTTCTTCTGTTCTGCACTTTGTTTCGAGATTTTCTGCTTCTTGTAGGTCTTCAGGTGGTTTCGCCTCTTGATACGCTGGATCATTCCGACACTCGTTCCTGCTTTTTTGGCCAAATCACGTATTGACATTGATTTGTTCTTCATGATTAGAGATACCACTTCCTGCTCCAGTTTCGGGTTGGAAGAACCGGGTTTTCTGCCTCTTCCTGGTAGCTCATCCAAAGAATAGTGTTCCCCAAACTTATTAATGATGGTTTTAACACTCGCATGATGAATTCCAAAAACCTTCACCAATTTTCACATAGTAATACCCTTCTCACTTAGCCATGTGTCCAGAACCTTAATTTTCACTTCCTTTTCAAAACGCGACATTTTGAAAACGCAGCCAAACGCACAGCATGCAGTGTTCACAGCATGAAAAACCATCACATATACATGCGTACAACGCAAATGTAAGTGCATAGCTATTCGATATATTCGATACACTACTTACAAGAAGGATGTCGCCTCCATAAAAAAGCATTTCGACCCCTTTTGGAATCATCCGGAAGACATGCTGCATATCAATAAGGAATAGCTTTATGGAAAGTACTGATCCTTGTGCTACTCCATTTTCCAACGAGTATTTCTTCGATGTGTGGCCACCTACGGTCACCTGGAATGTCCGTTCCAAAAGGAAGCTTTGCAGCATGTTGATCATCCTGCCGCCTATTTTTTTAAGATTTTAGGCGCAGTATCGCATGTCGCCAGGTTTTTTCATACGCCTTCGATAGATCCAGCGAAGCCTCCAGCTCGGTAAAATATTTGCTCGTACCGTATCCTGCACGAAAGGTATGTTGACGTTTGTCAAGCCGTCCGTTCAACTCCAGTTCCGTGGTCACTCATCTATATATTCGCTCGAGTAGTTTCGTAACAGTGATGGCGTCCGGCATGAATAGCTGCAGAAAAAAAAGTGCACTCACTTCAAAATTCTAAACACTTTCACGTGCGTCACATAGATGAATCGGAAAACATCTTGGAGTGCATCATTCAACCGTATTTCGTGTGATCAAAACATTCATAGATAATCAGACAAGATCCGGTGAAGGCCTGGAATATATTGAGCCCTTATCATAGACCTCTTTAAAATATGTATTCATGTCATATACTTATTTAAGTTAACAATATAATGCATTTCACTTTTCTTATGAGTAGTAACGATAGGAAAAAAAAATGAATGTATAACACTTGTAAAGGTAGTCAGATTCTCCTTCCTGGGTTGTCTTTTGGTCAGTTGAAGGCTTCGTTTCATCTTGGTGCTGGTCTCCTCGTTGCTGTTATTATACCTGCTGGAGTACGGCGACCAAACGGGCGGTTATGAAGGCCACCAGAAAGTTGATTTTCTGACAGGTGATTTATGATCTCTTCATAAAATCTGGTGCCATCAACGGGCAAATTTACAAGGATGAATGCCTCCAGAAGACCATCGACAGAAGGTTACTGAAGATATGGTTTCCGATTCCCAAAAGGATCCAACCTTCAGATAGGCCCCGCGTTCTTTAGATACGGCCCGGGGTGACTTTTGGTGTTAAACATAAGTGTGCACATCACATCACAAGATTTTCATTTCAATGATATTCTCAATACTGAAAAATCTTCATGAGCACGCTAGGACTTGTCATCTGTGAGAACCAGGATCGTTCAAACAATTAATCCTCAAGTAACTCATGATAAGGGTATGGAAGTCAATTGTAAACAATGACTATAAAATTCGTTTTCTTTTGATTCACAAATCACATAGTTTTGGGATTCGTGAAGGACTCTTGCCCTTAACCATGAATTACCTTAAAATTGAATTAAACCTGATTACCTTAAGGAGCACTAAATATGCCTAGTGTGGCGATCATCTAAAGATATAACAGTGGATACGTTATCAACCTACCGTCTACTTTTGAAAAGCCGCTCACCACTCACCAAACGATCTTCCATTCAACTCAATCTCCCATCTCAACAGTGGAATGACACGTGCGCCCCCTCACTCTAAATAATCATGCTTCACCTCTTTCTCTATTTTATAACGACTATTCCGAGTTGGCTTGCTGTTACTTATTGCCATTCGTTAATTCGATGTTGTGCACCGTTTGGAACCATATGATCACACTTACAGCCTGGCATTACACTCAGTTCACTTTTGTTGCGAGTTTTCTTAATTTCTAACTCGAACTACGATATATCGCGTAAAACCGACATTGAGTGTAGACGCACTTATTACACTACCCCTTGTATGAATCTGGTGAATAGCAAATGAATTAACTGTGGATATTGCATTGGCCAAGTCCATTAGGCGTGGGCAACACAATACCATTCACCAAAACGGATGGATTTATGGAAGTTAAGTTGCGCCGTGTAGCACGTGACCAAAGATCGAGTATGCGCACGCACCAATACGGAATAGTAAAAGCTTTATTGGGGAAGGTCAGGGTGGACTCGGGTTATTTCGTTTGTTGATGCTCATTTGCATACCGTTGAAAACCGTCGGAGTTAATTGTTTTCTTTTGTTTGTATTTCTTTTTCTTTTTCATGCTCTCAGGTCAGTCCCACAACAATTCGTTCAACTTGTTCCGAATGAACGACTTTGCATCGCCAGCGATTCAAGCTTTCGCCGAATCTGCCCATGCGCACACTTTGCAGGAGGAGCTGGCTCGTCAGAATACCATTATCTACGATGAGTTTCATTTGCCGAAAATTACAAAAGGTGCTGGCTCTACCCAGGGAACATTCTTCGTTGATGGTCGCCATCACACCATTTCCTTCATCACCAAGATCGTCCCCTCTCCGGATTGGTTCATCGGACTCGACTCGTATAATGTGAGATGATCGTGTAGCTGATCAAGTAACTTTTATAGAAGATGGTTCTTGTAATACAATTTTAGCTCTGCTCGGAAGGGAAATGGATCGATAAAGTTACCGTCGATTTGCATCCGTTGGATGCCGGAACCAGCAATGGGTTGACCTTCACTTCACCCAAATGGCCAACGAATCCATCCGGTGTCATTGAGAAGATCACAGCCCGATATCCGAATCACTTCGCCAGCAGCTTCTTCTACCCGGAAATCAAACATCTCCCAATAATTGCGCAAGTTACGTTCACAAAGGTAAATCTACTGACGAATTGTCATGCAAATTTCCCAATAACAATTTTGTACGTTTCCACGACAGCTTCACGAGTACCACGGAACCAACAACGTGCAGAAGAAGATGAAGAAATTGAAGAACAAACAACGCAAGCGGTTGCTGAAGAAGTTGGCTTTGTTCAACAGGAAGCAAGAAAACGAAACCGTCAAACAGATCAACGATTGCGAGGTTAGCAAGTGGTCCGAGTGGAGTACCTGTAGCCAGTCGTGTGGCTTGGGCAAGAGGACTCGCACTCGGGTCATTGTGAAGCACTCGAAGGATCAAGGCCAGGAGTGTCCGCACTTGATGGAAACGCAGTGGTGTGGCTCGGCAAGGGAGTGTACTGACAATGATAGCTACTTCCGGTGGTAGGTATCAGAACCGGGGGAGGAGAGTGTTGATTTGAATAAATTGTTGAAACTGAAGCCATTCATATGGTATCCTGTATGATTTAATTTCTTCTACATATCACAAACCTAGACTCTCTCTGAAAAACAAAAACACGAGTCACTAAGCGACAATTTGCGTGCAAACGTGACAAATTCAGCAACACATTTCCTGGCACTCGTTTTCCTCTCAACCGTTAATGGGGGATAAAGTCGAGTGAAATGGTGAACTGGATAATTCCAAAACTGGTCGAAACGCTGCCCATACATGTGTCTTCAGTCGCCCGGATCAACGTGTATCAATATCAAGCATCTCGTGCTACCTTTCGGACATACGGTAAAGGAGAAAAATCTGCATCAGGAAATTGATCACGATAAATTATTTCACTCTTGTTTTCCTGCACCGGGCTTTCGACCGACCCGACATGCATCCCATATGTCAACCCGGATTCTGATTCCGAGATCGCCGTTCAGATGTTGGAAGATAGCGAGTGTGGCTTGAGGGCCTCATTTTTTTTCTCTCTTTTTTCATCGAACATTCAAAGAAAAGCGAGGAAAAATAATTTCACACGATCCGATGTGGACTATTTGTGCGGGGCTTTTGTGCGATCTGTTTCTTTTTTTTTGTCGTAACCGCTCGCGATATGCAGTGATTCCTATTTTGCGAAATTACGCGATAAGTTATCGCGTTCAACTTTGGACCTGGCCGTTGATGAGGCGGAGACGCAGCAGAAGAAGAAGAAAGAAAAAATCGCTCAGGATGTCAACGTGTGTCCATGTGGAGGTGAATGTGTGTGCGATGCGGTTACGACATTGATTTGCTTTAAACTCCGCAGTCTACTCAGGTGTACCATTCATTTCACGTCGCGTCGCGTCGCTTCAAAGATGCAGGCAGGTGGTGGACTGCGGAAGATTGTTTTTATGCGATATGCGTGAAGCTGCAAAAAAAAAATAATGCTCTAAGGGGGTAAGATTTGACGGTGATACGGTTGATGACGATGAATGTCGTCAGATATGGCTTGGCGTGAATGCAGCGAGGTAGTTTGTGGAGATGAAAGCATTAGCATGAGATTTTGTGAAGTTTGGGGTCTCCGATAGACTCGTCGATAAATTAACGGAACAACAACCAAGCCGAAGGCAGAGAGTTCGATTTCCAAAAACAAAATTCTCGGCTGACTTGAGGAAATAGCATTTTTTGCTTTTCACAATAAAGACACTCAAGGTTTGGTGTTGGCAACGAGTGGTTTCAATCAATAACTTTGGAAGTTCATCTAGAACTCTTATCCAACGATTAGACAAGAATGTTCCTAAGCACAAAATTGTGCAATTTGTCTCGCAGAATTTATCTATGGTGAATGTTGTGATATTTAGAAGTTTGCTATTTATAATTTTTATTTTCTTATTAATTATTAGTTATTAGTTGATAGTTAATTTAGTTACTAGGAAAATAATGATACTGTTTTCTCCCACTATTCTTTCAAACCATGTCACTTAATTTTACAAGGCATTTACAAGTCAATTTTACAAGTTTGATCGATCTTCTCTATGGTTCTGGAAACATCTTGTTGAAAATGGAACTTAAAGGGTGGAACGGTCAAAAATGGTCCACTTAGATTGGGCGTATTTTTTTTAAACCGTATATTTCAGAAACACCACTCATTTTATAGATGTGTGCGTAAGGAATGTAGCTTTCATTTTACATGTGTCGTTTTCCTTTCTATTTATATGGTGTCGAAGCAAGAGGAGCCACATTTGCTCGCACTTTAAAATATCAGAAATTATTTTCAGGCCGACTCTCTTTGCACAGTGGATAAATTGAAAAAAACTGACCAAATCCATTAACGAAAATCCAGTTTATGAATGTTTTACGTAAAAGAAACCCGAGGAATTGAGTGGCAGCCACCCATTTTTTTTCATTTAATGTCGGAAAATGTTCTAATTTCGACTTTTTCTTCAACAAATTGAAAATATTTTAAATAAATTTGAAAATTATAATTAATTAATAAACAAGGAAAAAAACATAAAAAACCAGGCCCCAAGAGTAGAGTATAATTTGCTATAATTGAAACATATGAAGAGAAAGGGTTGATAGTTCCGTCAGTGTACGGCAGGTTGCGAAAATTGAATAGAAGTATTGAAAATTGAGCGAAGGGCTTGGATATAGCAGTATTCGAACAAGCAACAAAACGGAGTGTCTACAAACAACCTCTAGAGCCATCACAAGCAATTGGTAGAACGTGAGCACGATCAGGCACGCATTCTTTTGCCTGTCAAGGTGGCGGATTCGTTCGTGCCTTGGCCTACCTTGAAGTGGGATGTAAGGCATAAGAATGCGTCCTTGGTTCAAGTACTGCTTCCCTGAAGCTCTCTGTAAAAAAATCCATAAGTTCTTTGCAGAACTTCCCTGAAGTTCTCTGAAAAACTTCCCTGCAGTTTTTTGAAGAACTTTCATGAAATTCTCTGAAGAACTATCCTGAAGTTCTCTGAAGAACTACCCTGAAATTCTCTGGAAGACATCCTTGAGGTTCTCTTAAGAATTTCCCTGAAGTTCTCTGAGGATTTTCCCTGAAGTTCTCAGCAAAACATCCCTGATATTTTCGGAAGAATTTCTTTGAAGTTCTCTGCAAAACTTCCCATAAGACCTCTGAAGAACTACTCTGAAGTTCTCTGCAGAACGTCTCTGAAGTTCACTGCAGAACTTCCCTGAAGTTCACTTAAGAACTTCCATAAAGTTCTCTGAAGAGATTTCCTGAAGGTCTCTGACGAACTTTCCTGAAGGACTAACCCGAAGTTGTTACAAGAACGTACCACAAATACCCATATTGGGGTAATCAGCCCCTTATGTGTACTAGTGATAAATATTTATTAAAATGTTTACAGGAAGACCAGTGCTACGCAGTGAAATAATTCTGAACTATGAAGTCGACCGTCTGGAAGACCAAGAATACTAGAATTCATACATGATCTAGATATCAAAATACAGATATTACAAAAAGTTTACATGAACACTAGCGTCACGTAGTGGACGAATTCTGATCGTCTGTGTACACCGTTCATAAAGCTCTGACCCCTCGAATATTTTTTTTGAAGATTGCATCTTGCTGTGTTAATAATCTCGAAATCCAGATTACACAGTTAGTTTATATGCGCACTAACGCCACGTAGTGAGATAATTCGGAACTGTTGAGTAGAGCGTCTGGAAGCTCATAATTTTGCAATGAACTTTCCTGAAAACAGTAAATTTATACATGATCCAGATCTCAAAATACATGTAATACACAAAGTTCACATGTAGACTAATGCCACGTAGCGGACAAGTTATGAACTAATGATCACTTCATCCTAATGCCCTCAATTAACCAAACATCTTTGTCCAAGACGCCAACTTGCTATATGATAAGGATCTCGAGAGTTAGGTTATAAAGTAAGTTTACATGCACACTAGCGCCACGTAGTGATATAATTCTGAACTTTTACCATCGTTTACCATCCTGATGGCCTTGGTCTACTCAGCAACTTTGCTGAAGTAAGTAACTTCCTATACACGAAGGATCACGAGATATTTTCTGATGAAACAACAAAAGTCAATGCCCATATAACATTTGAGACCATCATCAAGGAAATCCGCGCATTTAGGAGGGTTTACTGTACTTTGCTGTTTTTTTTGCTTAAATATGCTGCCTTTCAACGGTCATAACATATTCTGATAAAGTCAGATCGACAAATTAAAAAAAAAAAAAAACGCTTCTGGAGCATTTACATTTAAGCTGAGTCAGTTATCTGAGTGTTTCTCAAAGTACAGTTCAATTTTCGATGCCAAATTGTGAAGAAAAATGCAAATCGCATGAGGTCAAAATACGATATTCGGTGGTTTTGGGACCCAAGCACTGGCATGGAGCTCTGGGTCTGAAGGCTTTTTTTTTCGGATTTTGTCAATCAGTGTGAATCACTTTCTGTTATAGAAAAATAACAATCATTTTATTTTTTCTTGATCATAAAACGGTTGAAATGGACTTTACATAAAATTTCAAGTGGATCGTTGTCATTGCAAGTATTGATTTTTGCCATAATCTAAAATATTGTACTAATCATTTCTTACAAACTGAATGATGCAAAGATTTTTAAGAATTAACAATACGACAAAATTCTTTTGGATGCATGAAGCATGTGGTTACGTTGTGTTAGATCTAAGTTTTATTACTAGTAATTGAAAGTTATCATTACTGCTGAGTTGCTACTCCGTTACTGATCAGAACGAGTGTAATTGGGAGAAGTCAATTTGATTGTATTGTTGCAGTAAGAGGTTCCAATAGGTTTCAAATTTTAGTCAGGTTTATGTGAACCTACACAGCTTCTTCAAAACGATCTTGAAACCTTGTCTTCTAAAGTTTCTTTTACTCCTCTCGAAGGTTTTATTTTGATTTTATGAACTCGTAAAATGCTGTTTTAAAATGCCGTTTAAGGACTCATTCGAATTATCTTATTGTGGTTAGTTGAAAAGGCATTTTATAACCATTTTACCTCTAGTAAATGCATTCAACGGGCAATTGGCATTGAGGAAAGACACCAAAAGACCATATAGTTTTATAGTAGTCATTGTGAAGATAAATTGGCTTTATGGCAAAACTGTGATTTCTCTCAGTTTGCCATATTGAAATACATGAAATAATTGAAATGTGGACAAATAAATACACCAAATGTAATGCAAATGACCTGCAGACTAGAGACCACTTTTGGAATTCTTTTAGATATATATATTGAATTCCATAAATTTTCAGGAAATTCATGATTAATTTATCGAATATATTTGTTTCAATTTTTTTCGGAACTTATCGTGCCAATAGTCACCATATAATTAAATGGGCATATGATTTGGAGCATGGTGCGCTATAAAAAAACTCAATTTGTTTTGGATATTTTGCTATCAAACCAAATTTCTCGCAACACTAGAACTTTTTTCTTAGATATTATTTACTGTTAAATTAATCAGAAGAGCAGAGAATCGAACAAAGCAGAACAACAAAAACCAACCACAATATCACAGTGAAGTTTGACAGCTGTGGCCATTTGGCCCTATGCTGGTTTTGATGGCAGCCAATTGGCCTCAACATTTTTTACTAGACCATTTTTGTTCAATGAACACATTTTTGTTCAATGTTTGTTCGATCAACTTGAATTATACTTCTTGAAAACATCGGTGACTGTTTGTCATCTTACCACTACGAACTATCTTTACTCACTTTTGAGTAGCCATACTTTTGGCTGATTTGAGTCAAACGTACTTAATTGTGGTTTGTTTGGAATTAGCGTGTATTCTAGTTGTTTGTAAATATGTTGATAGTTTGCTTTTAAGATGAACTTTAGACATATTTTTAACATCCTCATGCAATAGTGAAATTTTTCAGAATAGGTTGTGGATCCAATACAGTGACGGCTGAAAATATGTATAAACCGTTGGTTTGAAATATTGGAATAGAAATAAACACTACCTAAAAGTAAGATTGAGGTGCCTCTCACTTATTCAAATAGTAGCCAAGTTGAGCATAGGGATTTATTCAAATGTTACGCAAAGCAACAGTTTAGGAGATTGTTTAGTATTTGTTATAAATAGTTACGCTTCATTTATGGGGGAGTCTTTTGAGATCTAGCTACGCACAACATAATAAAAAAAAAGTATTTGTATTTTCTTTCAAACTGACGTTAGTCTGTTCAATTTTACAACAAAAAACGCAGAAAATAAAAATCGAAAATTCGAAAATCAAATGCGTTACTAATGTTTCTACCCGTACTGTAGGACTGTGTACTTTGAAAATCGCCTTGTTGATTTTGGTGGATTCCATAAAGAAATCTCACTCAAATTCAATAATTCATTCGAGGTTCCTTCTACGTTTATTAATCCAATCAATGGCGCATGAAATTAGGGAAGGTAAAACGGATATTTGCACTGCTAACCTTGAGCCGCATATACAATATTAATACAACTTGAACTCCTATTTGAAGCAATTATAAACAATCATCTTCAACGCATAAAATACTATTCGCTACGATATCCATTCGCCATTGAAAAATATTGTTTATATATTATTAAATTTAGTCATTTTAGTGCCGTGGTTACTTTGACAAACATATCATTATGTTATAAGCACGCTGTTCTCAGCATCCATATTTAGAACATAATATTTTTCTTATGGATGTTCTACAGAACGTCTGGTATGACATAAGAGATGTTCAAAAATGCCACATTTATTGCGCTTTTTCGGTTATATGCGTGTATGAAATTAAGTTTTTGGCGTTAGGGAAAAAACATGAGCTTTGGCTAAAAGGTGTATTTTTAACATTAATATCACCAGTTGTCATACTTGGGGATTGTTGCCTAATAGTGCCAAGATGTTATAGATGCCAGAACAGGTGTATCCGGCTTCCATAAAGTGCCGCACGATGTCCGTTTTCGACGCGGCGGGGTGCCGTTCTTTGAACGCGCACACTTCTAAACTGAGTTGCTTCACTGTTTTTGCCATCACGGTTAGAGTTCGACTGATAGAGCTGTCAAATTTGGTGTGCTGACTCATGGGTTGCTATGATTGATGCTGCATGGGTAGTTTAGTCAGTGCGGGTGAAGGTAAATGACAACCGGCAAAAAATGCAAACGTTACAACTACTACCTCACATACCAAACTTTTATGGTTGAAGTGTTCACTACACATGCTCTAACACAATTTTGTTTACAAATATTTGAATGTGTTAATAAATCATCAACGTATACATACAGACTGTGAACGTCGTGTAACAGTGAAAGAAGTGTTCGCGATCCATTATTTGAAAAAAAATGAATTGGAAAACGCTTTCGAAAACTGCACTCACCTAGAAGCAACCAAAGCAGCAAACAGGTAAGCAAATCAAGCTGAACAATGCATTAGGTCCTAAGTAACATTGAGAGACTCTCTTCGTCGACTTTCTCTTTGCGTTCTTACGGCTATTTAAAAACATGTACAAGTATTTTAAACACACAGTATGGTAATATAAAGTGTAATTAAGGATCCAATACTTCTAAAACATCAGCAAATCGTCTAATAAACAAACTATTAACGAAAGAGAAAGTCGACGAAGAGAATCTCTCAGTGTTACTTAGGACCTAATGCATTGTTTAGCTTGAAATATAACCAATAATCGTGAAAATCTAATAAAGCAAAATCTACTAGCAGGGATAAGGGTGAATTCTGCATCGTTTCCCTTTCAATTCAACGTGACAAGCTTCAAGTATGATTGCATTTCTTCGCCTGTCAATGCTAGGTTGGAAACATTCATCCAGAGGTTGAAAAATATTGGCCAACTTGCTTCGTGCCACAATAAACGGTGAAATGGATAAAGAGATATCAATGTGTTTGGATTCGCACTTATTCCTACTCTACCTTAAAATCAAGGTAGAGCAGAAATAAGGTTGAATCCGACTTCATTGATTTATATTTATCGAATTCTCTTCAGTTAAGATAAGAAGCAAGGGTTCAGAGAACAATGGGCCTGTTTCTTTCCGAACTCTGATTAGCCATCGCAAACTCACGATTGGTGCGAAATAGCTTAAAGCTGAAATGTGTTAATTTTAATTATTGTAAACAATGAGAATAAGAACCCATATCTCTTACAATTTTCGGTTTAAATTGTTCTTTTCATCCTAAAGGAAACTCTCGTTACGATCAACTGTGATTTATCGTCATCTGTCTATACGTCAACGTATGACATTCCAGCCTGTTAGGCTGCGTTCATACTGTTAGGCCGCGTTAACCTTGCGTGTTGGCAGCAACAAGCAAGTTTGCAGTATGTTTCCAACTTAAGATTAACATTTTCATCGCTTCCTAGCATTCTGAGGTGGAATCATGCAATCAAACTTGCTTCTTGATATTAATTCAAAAGCGGAAAGCTAATCATGAGAATACCGGCAAAGTCGAATTCGCTCTTATGCCTAGTTCTATCTGTATTTTATATTCGATGTAACTTTCAGTTGGCCCCCCTCCTCTAAATTAGTAACAGTTAACAATGCAAAATAATATCCAGCTAAAAAAACAACGTTTAGTTCTAATTGATTTTACTCTAATTCTAGGCGTTAAACATATGAACATAAACGTTAAACATCAGATGGGCTATAGACCGGAAGCGGACTACTTCCGAAACTACTTTCAAATCTTAGAATGACACTTAAATCGATTAGCGTCGGAAGCTGTTCAAAGTATTCAATTATCACAATGATGAATTTTCAGTGCCTTGATTACAAATTTCTGTTAATATTCATTATTTTCTTCTGTGTAGGAAATCCATATATAAGGTCCAAAGTGGAAGGTTTTAAGGATCATAGAAAATAGAGCACAGAGCTAAATCGGCAAGACAATATGTAAGTTGTAATTTCGAATGCTCCAGATAGCTCCCTACTGTATTCCAAGACTGCGAAAATTGTTTCGACCACCCTAGAGTTTATTTGCACTAAGTACTTATACATGGTCGCCTATTCTGCAGAACGTGTGAGATAATGCGACTCAATCCGCATCCGATTATGTTGGCAATGTTGCCAGCTACTGAGAATGCCCTCTCTGGAAGTTGGTGTTTTCTTCTGCTGCAGTCTCTTCACAAGTTGTTCTCTAACCGATAAACGAGAAAAATCATCCATAGAGGCATTTTCTTCGGCCGTTCGTCAGGAGTGGTCGTTGTCTCAGCTTTGATGATCGCATCAGGAATAATTAGACGCTTAAAGATCTCGCCCGCTTGCTTAATCAAAGTAGCTCTAGATGTTTAGATGACAATGCCAAAATAGTTTCGATCGATTGCTTTACGGCATAATTATTAAAAAAGCAAAAAAATCGGCGTATTCTGATCGTCACTCTTAGGTTCGAATAAGTTGGCGGCAATTTCTGTGGCTTGATTTGATAATTGTTCCAACATAAGTTCGAGCGCCACGTCGTCTTTATATAGAATTCATAATTCACGGCAGAGTAGTTCCACAGCAGCTTGAACAGGTTCGAGGGCTTGAATTATTTCACTTACCACCGAAAAATGAAAAATGAATGAAAAATGAAGTTGAATTTGAATTGAAGCTTCATCGATCATCGATCAGAGTTTTTTAACGGCCTTTTTAGAATCCTTGAGCATGGATAACATCCCGAATAAACTAGTATTTTAAAGGTATTATACCATTTATCGTTTCATAATTATCCAAGTTATCTTCCAACCATTATAAACTGAAGATAAAGTGTATCATATCGATGATATATGTTATTGTAAATGAAGATCTTACCATAACACGGAGCGTATGGTACGGTATGTCCACGCATCCTTCCTCCCCTGTAGATTCACAAAACGCGTTGTGGTTCAAATCTACTCATTTGAATCCAACTCATTTTACAGAATCATCTTTTGCGGTAAATGCAACGCAGTAGGCCTGGCCGCTTTGACGCTTGTATCATGTCTTTGATATGCTGCAAGCATCAATATTGACAAAAAAAATAATTGGGCGTTATCTAACCCAATTATTTCCAGGATGCTTTCTCGTACTGGCTGCGTTTGTGTTAGATTAGATTAGATTAGATGAAGATCTTACCATAACACTAATAGGTTGTTAAGTATCGTAACCATACAAAAAATGACTTTTTCTCGAACAAAATTATTACAGTAAATAATTTGTGAAAAATATTTTTTTCTGCAGTTTTACTTTAGGTGGTATCGTTCAATTCTGGTTATATTATAAAATAATTTTTTCAACCATTACGATTTATGTTAACATAATTTACTAATAAATACGATGTAAAAAGATAATAGATATCGTTACAGTTAAGTAATATATATATATAGACTTTCAATCATGATGATAACTGCTACAATAATGAATAATACTTTACCCGGTTTCTCACAATCCAAGTAAATAAAACACACCTTTGATGTTGATATTTGTTTTATTAAAAGCGTTTCGTTGTGAAAAATTTATAGAAATTGAGGGGATTTAATTAAAAAAAACCAGCAAAGGTAAATTCAAACCAAAGCAAACAAAAAAAAAACACCTTGGTTTATGGAACTTAAAGTTAACTAGAATATACAAGAAATAATATAATAAGAGATCAGCGGACTTAAAAACCGAAAAAATGGCACTCAGATCGATGTATATGATTGAAACCGCTTTTGACAGTTCGATTGGATTCCAAACAGTGCATCGCTGATCTCTTAATATAGTATTTCTAGGATATACTTAATTGCGATTAGTTTTTTTACGGTTTGAAATTTTTTGTGCAATGCAGCGAAACACTGTTTTTTCAGCTGATGCTGATCTCACTGTCGCCACGTTTTCGAGGCTTACTCGCATAGCAACTCTGTCTGTGGATAAATAGGAAAGAAACAATTTATTTATTTTTTGAACAATCAATCCAATCATGATATGTATAGTAGCTTATGATTCTGCTAAACTATTATCAGGAGTATTTTTCGTGGTTTGTGAGGTGAGACTACTCATTGTAATTCAAAATGTGACAACAGTTGCCTTAGATGGGGAGATGACATTCTTAAGGCCATTTAGGCCCATACCGCATCCTAACCGGCAACGGAAACTGGGTTGCGGACAGGTCCAATATGGTGGCATTATGAACGACGGGCAAGCACCCGGTTCAAGAGGTTGTGTCTACCACAAACGAAGGCTTTGCGGTTGTAAAAGTGAATGGAGTGTTCTTCTGCAGCTGCTACGCACCGCCAAAATGGTCGATCGAACAGTTTTCCAATATGCTCAGTCGGATGACAACGGGGCTAAATGGCCTGAACCCGTTCGTAATAGCGGGAACTTCAACGCTTGGGCGCTCGAGTGGGGGAGCCGCTTTACCAACCCCAGGGGCCATATTCTTTTGGAGGCCTTGGCCAGGCTCAATGTGGACCTAGCCAACGTGGGTACCAAGAGTACCTACCATAGAAACGGAGTGGAATCAATAATCGATGTAATCTTCAGCTGTCCTGGGCTGGTTAATAATTGGAGGATGGATGGTGGCTACACCCATAGCGATCACTTGGCGGTTTGTTATTGTATCGTCCACAATACAAGGCAGCGTGCGGAAGGAGGAGCATTCACTCCATTTGCGCGCAGATGGAGGACGTCCTACTTTGATGAAGAGACTTTCAAAGAGGCGCTTGAGAGGGAACGAAACTTACGCGAAACCCAGAAACCTTGCGGCAAACGACTCGTTATGACACTTACCAGGGCGTGCGATGTGACCGTGCCGAGGAAAATCAAATCGAAGAATGGAAGATTGACGGTGTAATGGTGGACGCAGTCGATCGCCACCCTCCAAAGACTATGCGTCCACGCAAGGCGGAGGATGCAAAGAGCGCGGTCAGACACCGAGAGAATCAAGTGTGGGACGGGCGGTAGTGGGCAAGTGAGCCGGCTAGGAGGACCTGTGTCAGAAGGCCAATACAAATCCGTGGGGTGACGCCTACCGGGTAGTAATGGCCAAAACCAGAGGATCGGCGGATCCAAACGAGCGTTCATCAGAGCTGCTGCAGGTGATCGTTGGGGAACTCTTTTCCGAACCACGACCCGAGTCCATGGCCCCCGCCGCCGTATATTTTCCCATGACCAGCGTTCCAGTATTCTAGACCTTAACGCTGTCATAGTGACCACGTGGGCATTGACAACGACACAACGGGGGCCGGTGACGAGGCGACGGTGACGAACGAGGAACTCATTGAGATAGCAGAGTTGCTATCCGGGACCGTATGGTATTTAGAACCTGGCCATCAAGACGGCTATTTTGCTGGATTCCGAAATGTTCAGGGTGGTGATGCGAAGGTGTCTGAACGAGACCCCTGTGTTAGTACCAAAGACAGGGAAGCCACCAGGAGATTCATCCAGCGGGTAAGGTGTTCGAGAGAGTAATCCTCAACAGACTGACAACATACATGGAGGGTCTAACAACCAGTTTGGCTTCCGTAAAGGGAAGTCGACGGTGGATGCCATCCTGTCCGTCACCAAGACGGCTGAGGTGGCAATCCAGCGCAAGAGCGAGGAGTACGATACTGTGCAGTGGTCACCCTTGCCGTGTGAAATGCTTTCAATAGCGCAAGTTGGGTGCCTATCACCGACTCGATCCAACGCCTTCAGGTTCCTGGGAACCTGTACAAGATTCTTGGAAGTAACTTCCAGAATCGTGTACTGGCATACAACACAGAAGCAGGCCACCACAGGCGTCCCACAAGGTTCGGTCCTGGGTCCGGTGTCATGGAAAACGACCTACGACGAGGTACTGCGGCTTGAGTTCCCGAGCGGGATGAAGATAGTTGGGTTCGTAGACGACTTCACCCTGGAGATAGGTGGTGAATCCATCGAAGAGGTCGAGTTAACGGCCTCGCACTCCATTGGCATTGTGGAGAGATGGATGAGCTCCAGGCAATTGGAGTTAGCCTATCATAAGACTGAGGTGACGGTGGTGAATAATCGAAAATCAGAGCAACATGCGACGATCAGTGAAGGTAACTGCACAATTGAAACGAAGAGGTCTTTGAGATATCTTTAGGTCATGATCAACGATAAGCTGTCCTTTATCAGTCACGTCGATTACACCTGCAAGTAAGCTTCTATGGCTATATCGGAATTATCCCGCATTATGTCGAATAGCTCGGCGGTGCAAGGGAGTAAGCGTAAACTCCTGGCCAGAGTAAGCGTAAAGTTGCTAGAAGGCACGAATTACTTTGAAGGACTCTAATTTCACCAAGTCCTTCTACCACAACTTTAAATATATTAGCATAGATAGCTCTCTTTAGAGGGTTCAAGTTGCTTGATGTATTGGTAGTATTGGTTCCAGTAGTTAAATAGTTTCTACAATATAGTTGAGCAAATTAATTGAAAGTTAAGAAACGTTGAATTTTTGTTTGAAGATGAAGGACGTCTGAATCTGTTGGTAAATTAGTTTTCGTCACTTTTCGGTGTTAAAATCGGAACTGACAAAAACCGGTGGTAAACTGTGCATGAATGTGGCCGCGAGTGTCTGCGTAATGTTTAAGAGAAAAATTTGACCGGATTTCAGGCCGAAAAAACTGAGTTTCCTGTTAGACGACCACAGTTTAAATGGAGATAAGTATTCGCTCTAGAATCAACGAAAATTAGTATTAGTCTTCTCCGTGAACCGTGAGAACGTGACTGGCGTTGTTTTTGGCCAAATAAACGAATGAACCTTCAAAACATATTATATGAAGAGTGGTTTGCTCAGCACAGGCTCCATTTGTTTGAATCTGTCCGCAGCCAACCAACTACGAAATGTGCGATCATTTAAGTGGATGCGCTAGTTCGTAGATTATGCATCATTTTTCCACCGAACTGTCACAAACTAATTTGTATTACACCGTAAAAAGAACTTTCAGATTGAATTTGTAATTTTAGAGTCAATTGTAAATCGACTCGATTAAGAGGGAGCTAAAAACATTTTTTTCAAAATATATTTTCTGGTTTTCTGAGTTAGAATTGCCGTCTTAAAAATATTACTTATGACAAAGATTTAGCCTTTATTTCATCTTCACTTAAAACACGTTTTAGTAGAACGATTGTGATTTGGAAACTAGGAGAATTTAAAGAATTAACACTTCATTTGATCACTTTAAAAAGATAAAATATAAAAAAATAAAACATTGAAACACCTTTTTCCAACTATCACTAGTAAACACGAGCAAATTCATTTAAATTCCACTTAAGTAAGCTTATCTTTTGACAGATAGGCCTATTTTGTCAGCGACTTCTTCAGTGTCGAGTGCTTGACTGGAAGAAACATCGCAGTAGGTCTACTATTTATAGTTGAGTTTTGTATACCTAAAATGTGTGTGGTGCTTTTGTTGGTTCTACCTAAGAGATTAGTCTGTTAAGTGAACTTGTTTTGTGTTTCTTAAAACTATAAATTCCTAGTAGGTTTATTGGTATCTCAATGAGCTATCCTTTACAATGATATTTACCAGCTGATCGTGGGCGCTACAACAACATGCATTTTCAATAGTGTTTGTTCATTTTGTTGTACTTAGCATTTTTTTCACTTCACTGAATCTTTCACCATAGATTCATTGTTTTTCTTAACATAAGCCTTTGATTTATGTTGTAATGTTTGTTTTGTTGTCTTTTTTCTTTATTCGACAAAGATTCCGTATTTTTCGTGAAGAAAATTATTCCAGTGAATGTTTAGTGGATTGTTATACTTTCAAGTATTATTCTTTCTGTGTAGTTTTTACGTTATGGAATGCTTATTCACATTCGGTAGCACTCGCAACAATTTACAAATATATTCAATAATTAAGTTCTTAGACTAAATCTAACTTAGATTTTTAAAACGACCGAATCTACTTGTAAACATCCTCTCTCTACTTTGATTGTTATTTTTTGTATTCTTCCCAGCGCGGAAGTAACGATCTTTGATGAAATTTGCAGCAGCAGATAATTTCTCATCTCGATGCGAAGCGCTAAGAGTGGGACAATATTTTTATTAAATTACTGTCCCACTCTTAGCGCTTCGCATGGAGAAGAGAAATTATCTGCTGCTGCAAACTTCATCCTTTCTCTGTTTCCTGATGCGCTGTACATTCGACTAGGAAAGGTCAACTTAACCGCTACCGTGTTTGATGGATCTGGCGTCTCCTGCGGTGCCATGTTTTTGTGTAGTGATGCAATTAGGAGCGCAAATCCTCTGACAAGTTATCTTTCACCACCCGTACTTGTATTCTGACAAATTATTCTCTTTTTGGAGAGCGAGTAGTGGCGCTATAACCATAAGACATGGCGAGCTAGGGCCATAGTTAATGCTTAGGTCCCAACCATTTGAAGAGAAACGGAGCATCACTTAATTTTCTTAGACTAGATGCTCCCAACGACAATTTGTAAGGAAATTTTTGTTCTGTACACCAAACAGAACATTCTGTTTAACTATCCTCTCCGACTATTCATTTGCATTTTTCTTTGATATCTACTGAAGGCTTCGTGGGTTCTCCGTTTCTTCTTAAGGGGGATACCAAATCCTCCAAATCTCCAACGGTTACATGCACGTGGCCAGGTGAGCGATCGAGGAGTGTCTTCGTCGAGATTGTTGCTTGACAAAACGTAACAGTAACTGTATACGTTTCATGGTGACCTGCAATGTCTTCAACGAATTATTCCTCATCGTAGCTCCATCAACGAGGTGTACAAACTTTAATGCTATGCCATGCTCAATGCTAGTTCCCATAACTTTTGTAAATAAAGACTTATGAATAATCATTGGAACTGTTGTCGTCTGTTGATGTTTTCCAAAAATAAATAAAATATACAACACAAACGCATTTTGTGTTTGTTTTTCATATCTTTCAGCAATCGCTATCATCTTATTTTATAGAGGTTTGCGTCTTTTGAGAAGGCTAAGGTGATGTAGAGCGGTAACGTATGAAATAGTAAATTTTCAAATTCATGCAACTGTGTTGAAATATTGCATCACTGGTTGGAATTAAGTAACCTACTTGATCTAATTCGATTAACACCTCGAGATGACCTCACCAACTTAGTATTTCACCTCTATCGAGCTCTCGAAGGTACGCCGAATAATCAAACCAGTTATTAAATTTTATTATTTCACCTTTCATTGAAACGATATGTTTTAAAGATTACCGCGTCTTTTAACTGTAGCGGCATGTCCATTGCGGGTTGTAAACGGCTGCTAAACTGGTCGCAGAAATAGTTACAAATAAGACTAAACAGGTAGTGCGATGCGATATGCACCTTCCTCTAGTCGTACACCATTGCAATGGAAGATAAGGAAAGACCGGAAGGCGGTAATTAACTCGGATGGCCGTTTTTATGTCAAACGGAACCTGTGCTCATTTAACATCATCTAGATGGTGAACAGAAACACGGTTGTTAGGATCTTAGTTTGTTTACAATGTTCGTAATCCTTTTGGTGTAAACTTTCACCAACTCAGCAGTACATCGTTTCCAGCATGCCATTCGTGCTGATTGTTGATTCTGAATTATCTACCGATTCAAGTTTGTCTTGACAGAAATGTATCTCCATTACGAATGGCATTTGTCATTAACATAAAGCGGGTATCTTGCGCAAAGCAGCAAATGTGTTGTACCAATAGTAGAGATATGAATGAATGATGAAGGAAAGGAAAAACTTGCTGTACACCCCATCCGATCCGGCCGGGTAGGTTCCTTGCCTCGTTGACGCCCTCTTTGGCTGGGCTGCTGGAAGTATGCGCAGTGGCACAAGCGTCCAACCGTCTAATGATAAATAATGGATGTTTGAAATTGCGATAAATAAGTTGAACCGGGACCGGATTAAGTGGATGAGGTGTATTAAGGAGTACTTGAGAAAATTTTAAATCGAATGTTTCATTTGGAAGACATTAAAATACCCGAGGTTGGATCTTTCTCGTTTCTCAATCTAATTCCGCTTCGGTATCGTAATGAACCCATTCATCAAAAATGACAACCAAGTCAACGTCCCGGTCAGTTGTAAAATCACCTTTCCATTCCATTAGATATTTCATATTTCTGATCACAATGGGACAAGCTAATAACCGATCAGGCATATGCCAATCAGCATCGCTGCAGCCGGGCACTTTCAAAACAGAGCCCCGAAACAATGGACCCTGGCCCGTCAACCCCCATTCGTCGGTTCGTTTGGTCTCACTCAACTCAACTGCCTGCCGCTCGACGGGATCATTATTTGATGGAATGCGCATGAAATGCTCAAACATAACTGCGGTCTGTTTGCATAGTCATGTGGCAAAATCAGAAAAGTCATCATCCAAGCGCAGTCGGTGGTCGGTCGACGGGTGTTCCGCGTTTTTACAGGGCCCGGCAATTGAAGAGGAGCGCATTGGTTATTTTTTGAAAATATGTTTTCATGGACCATATTTTGGTTTGAATTTGTGATATGGAATATTTAACTCAAGATTGCATTTCGTTCCTTCCCATGTTACAAAGTGTCACGACAACAGTCGAACACTGTAAATCACAATCAAGGTCTTTCTGCCATCCCTTTCTCGGTTCGCCTCCAGGTACCGGCTAACGAAGGAAATGTTGCTGGTGCCTACCTATGAGAATTCGTGACGCAAGATCAAGCTGTGCGCAACGAGGGAAAGTTTCGCTGATCCTTGCCAAAAACTTCACTCTATTCAAACGTCGTCGTCGTCATCGAATGTCACTTTCATTAGGAGGTTACATCAATAAGCGGAACCCAGAAGTAGTACTTATCCAATATGGGTAAAAGCCCACATTCACATGTCTCTTATGAATGCAATTACGAGCGACCGGAATCGAGTTCCATCTCAATTTGTCTCCTCAAGCACTACCCTTACAAACGTGCAGGTTTATGTATCGAAGGGGATCAGGTTTTATGCTATTTCTCCTAAAAACGAAAAAAAAAACTAAAGCTGATCGCGATTACGCAGTACTTACTATCCGACGCGGCGATAACATGACATGGTGGCAGTTGGTGGCTTACATACCGAAAACCCGACCATTCCAATCCATGCGACACACAGGTTCTCCAAGCAACGGTTGGAGCCCAGTCTGGAAGTACATGCCACTACGTAATTACCAGTTTTTCCTCTTTTCTTGAATGCTTGTTCGTCTACATCGTCGGTTGGGAGGCAGCGGCGTACGATGTCGGAGCGTAGCAATGCAGCATCCGCTGGCAAAATGATTTTGGAAATTGAAAGTTACTCGCGCTGTTTAAAACTTTACAACTGAAATATCAACAACCCCTTCGGCCAATTGCATACGAAGGTGTTTCGGTTTAAGTACTGAATGAATGTCGAAGCGCCTGTGGGCAGTCACGGTGAGTACATTTCCGTCTCGGAAGAGGTGCTTAGCTGGGTGCAGTCAAATACGTTCATTAAGTAGGTACTTAGGCTAGGGTGTAGTTGTGGACAAGTAACATTTTTTTACGAGTAAATTTATTTGTAGAGGCTCAATCGGATTAACTTTACAGAGCCAAATTTTCATTTTTAAATACATCATTTATCTTGAAACTAATGTTTGCGGGATAGAACTGATTACTCGCGGTCTTCTCGAGGTTAATAACGCCTAAAATTGCCTAAAAAAATTGCCAGTTTTTCATGGGTTTACCTTCAACCGCATTGAAAAAAACCATGCAGCATCAATCATAGTAACCCAACAGACAAAATTTGATAGCTCTATGAGTCAAACTCTAACCGTGTTGGCAAAAACAGTGAAGTTAACTAATTTGATTTAAGGGGTGTGTACACCTGGATAAAAAAATTAACTTTTTTATTTCTGGTTCAAATCGATAAGTATACATTAATTGTTATGTTATATATTCTCCGTGCGAGGAGTAACGATTATGATGTAGAAGGAGATGTTCGCTCATCACCATGAGGCACCGAGAGTGAACAACAATGTTTTTGCCAGAATTAAAGATATGAAGAGAAAAGTTTTGATAGTTCCGCTAGTGTGCGGCAGGCTTGGAAATTTAACAGATGTTTTTATGAAAATTGAGCGAAAAGGGCATGTGTACAGTGGTACTCGAACCAACGACATTTTTGCCTAACATCCCACTGCGGGGTAGGTCGAAGCACGGATCTCCTTCTACATCGATAACTATGTTTTAAAACATAGTAGATTAGATCATTTCATAAAACTTTGTAGAAGTCAAAAACTTTCTATCTCTAAACTGGCCGAAGTTGTAGCGTGAAAAAGGTATGAAAAATGTAATACCCCCTTAAAACTAGTTTTTTTTATAATAACTTTTTTATTTGAAATTTTCCCATTTTTTAAATGTTCTACAAAGTTTTAGGTGTTCTCAAAATACACTTTTTTGTAGAAAATAACTAATCTTTATCTCTTAATTTAAAGGATTTACGTAGGAAATTACGTAGGTTGGGTCCTCCCTTAGCTTAGTCAGTAGAGGCGCAGCTACAAAGCAACACCATGCTGGAGGTGGCTGGGTTCGATTCCCGGTATGGTCTAGGAATTTTTCGTTAAGGAAAATTTCTTCGGCTTCTAGATAGCGTATGATTGTACTTTGCCACACAATCATACTAATGCAAAACCTGGCATTGAAAATCTCTCAATTAATAACTGTGGAAGTGCATCTAGAACACTAAGTTGAGAGCAAACAATAAGCTAATTGTGAAAGCAATAAGCTTGAAATGCTAAAAAAGAAGAATAACGTAGGTTTTAAAGTATTTTTTAGCTATCTTCGAGGATGTGTAGATTACAGGTTAGCTGGTATTATCAGCTAAACCTAACGTTAATTCATTCAACAACTGATACCCTTCAAAATGATGTAAAAATATATGAGGGGTCCAAGAGGGCACCCACAATTTTTCAAGAAAGTAACTATGCTTCTTTTTATATTATGTTGCATATATAGTGGTTTTTTCATCTTATTGAATAAATATTTATACGTGCTATTGAAGCATAAATAATTACTTTCCATGGGAAATTTATCCAAAGCAATTATCTGTCTTGGCCTTTTTTTTATAACCATCCGAAAAAAGTCCATTTTTTTAATGCAAACGTTAGGAGAACAATTTACCAGATGGAAAAATAGGTGGGAATTCAATGTATGGTTTACATAACACACATATTCTTTAAAACATATTCTTAAAAAAAAATTAAAACTAAACACATATGTTAATCAAACTACAATCTAATACTAATATTAGTCGATTTGACGATCATAAACATCGCCTTTCATAGCGTTCGCCTTTGCAAAAAAGTTCGCTCTCTCATTGCCCAGAATTGAACAATGAGAAGGGACAAGTGATGATAAAATAACGTGAAGATAAAGCATTTAGAAGCTCTTTTATTTTCATGAGAAAATACAAGGAGTGCTTTACCGGCATCAAGGAGCAAATAGCCTCTTTAGAACTGACACGACGCCTGCTTAGGACCATCTTTGGCTGAGGATGTGAAAACGGTGTATGGAAGAGAAAGATGAACCACGAGCTGGCGCAGCTCTATAACGAACACAGTATCCAGAGAGTCGCTGAAGCTGGATGGGTACAATAGGTGGGACATGTTGTAAGAATGTCGGACAACAACCCCGCAAAAAGTGTTTGCCTCGAATCCGACCGGCACAAGTCGCAGAAGAGCGCAGCGAGCAAAGTGGTTAAACCAAGTGTAGCAATACCTTGGAAGTGTGGGACATTCGAGGAACTGGTGACAAGCAGTAGTCAACTGAATTTTATGGATAAATATCGTGACGTAGGTGCGGTCATTATAGGACGTTGGACCAGCATAAGTAATAAGTACACGGAAACAAATCCGCTCCCAAAGATGGTCAAAACGACTCATGATATCATGAGCCTAGAGTACTTTCACTTTATAAAAATACACCATGATTTGGGTTTATGAAATCATGTTTAATGCTCCCGTAATGCACCCGAGGCGTTATGAGTTGTATTGCTTAAAGGAAATCATGAATCGGAATCATGATACATATCATGAGTCACTGTTCCTCAAATCATGATTTAAGTTTTGAAGATCATGACCTTGGCTCATGATAGCGGATGCGCAAAGATTATGATACCGGTCTTTTTTTTAGGACCATGAATCCAAATCATGATTTTATCATTATGAATCATGAAATCGGGTGTGCAAAATTATAATATTATGTTGTTCATGAAACTAATTTTTGGATATCCATTAGAGATAAATAAATTTGTTTTTATTTAAATTAAATTTTAATTAATTGTTTCAATCATCCACACATAGTAGCAAGTCCCGTGTACTTTTTGGAAGTTCCAATATAAATGCCGGGATTTTAAACAAATATGTCTGTATGAACATCCATAGTGGTTTGCAGTCTAGCGTATACTGTAGATTCAGCACGTATGTTATCTACATGCATATGTACACAGCATGCAGAATATTGTCGGCAATATACTCCGCACCACCGAAAATCACCATTATCGCCATCGTCACTCCATCCGGGCCCATTACGACTATCTGGGGCCACACTGCCAAATTTCTCCTCAAGCGATTGAAGTCGCTGCTCGATTCTGACCTCTATGTCACCTGCCGTCTAAATAGAAGAGAAAACAAAGAATGTTAGTTAAAATCCGTGGTGATTTCGTGGTGGTTTCGTCACAATAATAAAGAAATATTCAAAGACAATTTACTTATGAAAATTGCCAATCAGAATAGAAAAAATAGCATTTTTTTTAATAGAAAACTATAGGTTTTTTAAAAATTTGAACAAGCTTTTTGCATTGATTGTACATAAATTTTACTTTAATTAGAAATTGATACCAAAACCTTTAAGTTGAATACTACAAGTTAGTTTCGAAGGCAGATCGCCTTTGGGCCATCAGACAAATTATGAAGATGAGATGGAGGATTTCTTACTTCCTCAATGAAACACTTCCCAACGTCGTACAGGTATACATCGATAGTACGTACATCAACTTTCTCAAAATCACAATTGCATACAAAGCACAGATTGATGTGAAATCAAATTAAACCAAAAGAAAGAGCAGAAAGTTGCTCTTTCTTTTGGATGTATAAAATTTCACATACAATCAGTAGTTTTTTAGCAATTGCGAATTGAAGTGAGAAAGTTGATGTACGTACTATCGAGGTATACCTGTAATCTTCTGGGTCTATTATGTACGCATCTGAATGTTTGTCGATCTGATAGTTTTTATAAATATGCCAAATAAAAGTAATCAAGCTTTCGCTTTTAATAATATGGCGTACTTCGTTGATAAAATAGTTTTGGCGTTCAATAATCAAAACACTTCCTGACATAAGTTTAGTCTTTCCTAACATAACATACTTCAATCCTTGCACGATAGCACTCTCATCTTCTGAAATCAGTTTATGTGAAAAGGGTATATTTACAAGTTTGATGAAAAACCCTGTACCCTCGTTGAGTTCCAAAATTTTTCTTGTTTATCATCACGTTGTAAGCCATTCTAAATTGATCCTTAATAGCGATGGTCATAGCAATATTTTTCCTTGACGCTGTTGTTGTTGCGATTTTTTTTAAGTACTTGTGCTTCATTTCAGGAATAAATGTTGAAGTTAAACGGGTAGGGTCCGTCCATTCGATTGCCAGTGGGTAGTGGGTCAAAAAAATGGGCCTTTGGCTTCAGGTGTTTCTTAAACAATTTTGGTACTGAACTAATGTGTCTTTGATCAGGTCTCTTATTCTTTTTAACTCGATCGATGTAAATTATGGTTTCATTATAGTTGTTCCAATTCGAGTTACATTTACCAGAAATCTCCACTCTTCTGTCTCTGGTACCAGATCACCGATCATCAGTGTTATATTGTCCACAAAACACTTCATTTGAGAGGCGAACGTCTTGAATTTGCAAGCCTCTAAATGTTCTTGTTTTATTTCCGGAGAAATAAATTTTCGTTGGTTAATGTCAAAGTCGAAACGTTGCACTCGTTAGTTTAAGATGTGTAAAGATAAATATCCTTTGGAAATAAACTCCGAAATACAGCTGGCAAGGGCATCATGGACAAATCCTTCGTAGAAACCGTGCATGCAATCGACAATCTTGAGGTCCGTGACGTGGAAGTTTGAAATAGTGTTAAACGCTGAGTTTTTTTTTCGTATTTCTGTCTCTGAAAATCTTCCGTTTTTCAGCGCCATGTTGTATGACTCTTCAGTGCGGTACAATGCTGCATCGTCTACCGTGCATTTGCTTATGTTGCTCAGGTCCATAAAACAAATCTTGCAAGGGTGATTTGCTACAAAGGACTTACTGTATTCCAAGATGCTATTCAGGCCTAGGTGGTCTTCTCGCAAGCCTCCAAATAAGAAATATATATCACTGTCTTTGCCTTGTATACGAATTTTTGCGGGCGTTTCTTCCAGGTGGATAATTTCTTCAATCAAGGTATGCAGCACGTCCTCGTTCAACAGGGACTTTTCAACCGCTGAGTAAACAAATTGTACGAGGAACATATTTTCAACTTTCCCATGAATATGCCTAGGTAAACTTGGAAAATTCAGGTAAAATCCAGTCAGGGCCTGCTTACCCGCCTTTGAACCTAAAGGATTATTTATTTCAAAAGATTCTGTAAAGATGCAAAATGGAATGCAGGTTTCATTTCGTCGTTTTTCGATTTCCCTCTTCCAGAGTTTGGCTTTGACAAAGTTGTCGTACACCTCCTCTGACGAAGAAGCAATCTCCTTATAGCTTTTCAATAAATGATGTTAGCCTCAATGCCAAAAAATTGGTAAAAAAATTCTCCAATCCGATATAGGGTAGGGAACGGCTTAAGCACCCCAAGACCCTATTCCAAGCACGGGGTAAACGTTAACCTACAACGCTCATTTTTTGCAGTATGATGCTTCACTACATGGAGCACCATACTGCAAAAAATAAGCGTTGTAGGTTAACGAAGAAGAGAAAGTTTTGATAGTTCCGCTAGTGTGCGGCAGGATTGGAAATGTAACAGATGTTTTTAGGAAAATTGAGCGAAAAGGGCATGTATACAGTGGTACTCGAACTCAACGACATTTTTGCCTAACATCCCACTGCGGGGTAGGTTGAAGGAGCACGGACTAAGTCCGCCACTTCAACAGGCAAAAATGTCCGGTTGGAAGACGCTCATGTACCACTGTGGCTTGTATAGTTATTCTAGCGATCTATTGTGTGCACTCTGTTTATTGATGCGCACATGGGAGAGGAGCTCTCTCCTTTTTTGGGTTTGTTTTGGTTCGCACCGACTATAAATGTAAGTTTTGTAAAATTTGAATAGAATTAATAAACATTTTCAGGATACCTCAAATCAAAATTTTGGTGAAATGCTGCAATCGCTGAAAACGAACGAAAACGTGATTAAGCGCAAACCACAGAACTCTACACTTTAACACTTTCCAACATTGCTTGCATTTCAGGATCAACCGAATGGAGATCATATATAATAGATACGAATGCTTATAGTATTTTCCATTTTTAATAAATATTAACACTATTATATAAATATTTCATGGGAATGGGAGGGACCATCAGGGCACCCGATTGAAGTTCTCTGGATGGGGAGAGTGGGAATGCCAACTCCTCATTGCTAACAGTTTGTGAATAGAGGACGGTCTCTTCTCCCTGCCCATTGGGGCATCCTCATGTTAGATGGCTTGCTATTTTGACCAATTGTTCATGTTTGTTGTTGGCAAGAGATTCTTTATATCCCTGTGGATACGTATACGTGATGTTGCCTATCGATCTACCCCATTTTTGGCCTTTCATGTAGTGGCATGATTAGGATAATCAGTGATTGTTAAAGCTTTATAAAGTCTAACAGAGATTTTAAAGTAGTCTATACCGATGATTTGAAGTTGAACATCGTGGAGCGAACGCAAGAAGACTGCATACTTTTGCAAAATTCGCTGAGTTCATTTTCTGAGTGGTATCAGAGAAACAAACTGATACTAAGCACATGATAAATGTCATGTAATCACAGTTCTGTTTGACTACTACATTTGATGGCAATAATCTTAGTAGAGTGACCAGTGTGACCAGGGTTCTGCATTTTCGAAAGACGTACAGGAAGGTGAGCTTATCACGGATTCATTTTTTTTCGAGCAGATTCAATTTCGATTTATTTATTGCACTTCTCGTTATCGAGTCTTATACCCACTCCTCCTTTCAAGAACGATTTTGCTTTAGTCTTAATTCGTTTTTTGAAATTCATGAATTCACTTCACTCGAAAAAAGGCAAATTTGTGTATAGGTGACCATGGATTTTCCAGGAGCATCTTCCACTTCAAAAGGGGAGAAAAGTAAAAGTTGATGGTAGGACGCTGGCTGAAAAGGCAGTTAAATTTATAATACGTGATGGAGAGAAAGCTATCTGTAACATCGATATAGGAAGTGGATTTACCTATATTCAGCGAAAACTGGATATTAACAATTTTGTGCGACATTTCCGAACAAGCCTCACGGAAAAAGCAAGTGCTGAAGGATTACAGAAGGACGGAACACCAGAAACATAAAAGCCAAGACTTGTTGCAAAACGGCCTTGCGCTATTGAGAAGCGCACTAGATCCACGCCTTAATTACGCAGGAGAAGGAGAAGAAGGAGGAGCAGAGGAGAAGGAAGAAATTCGAGTAAGTAATTATCTTATAGACGATTATGAACATATTCTGGCCTTAGAGAATCTACACGCCACACCGGTACATTGACTACAATAGTTTTGACTATTAACCATCAGAAAGGTCTAAACACAAACTACTTCTGTCAACTCTAGCTTATTCTTAGTGTTACTACTAATCGTCATCACCACTTTCTACCATTAACCTCGCATTCCGCCCACTTTATATATCTTCCACTACAAGTATGACTGTCGTATGTATATCAAGAATCCATAGAACATAGGGCAATTATTCTAATGACAGTAGTATATCCTCTAATCCTTCTACATCTCGCTCTGTTATCACGGTATTGATTTCCAACAATATGTCTATTCTATAAAAGATCGTATCATAAGTTTACCTCCCACTCATTAATGTATTCATAAATGTCAGGCCTACATTGTTGAGACACTTGGAAAAGGATCTAGGTTGGTAGTTGTACAAGATGAAAATGATATCTCCATTACAGAACTATTCGGCAGCTCTACGGTAGCTACAAATGCTAGTGGCGCTGATTTCATGCAACAATTAAAGGCAATTGAAGTAGAACAGAGGTGCAGTTTCAGTTTTGATGTGTGGCAATTTTGGATGGAACGTTGAGGAACCCACCCTGAGCTCAGTGCGGTAGCTTCCGTGGGATTAGCCAAACCATCCAATCAAGTATCGGTGGAACATGCTTTCAGTGCATTGGCCCTTATGCTCACTAATGCACGATCAAACCTGGGAGAGGACACTTTGCAAAAGTTGCTTCCAATTAAACTCAATAAGGAGTTATTTGACCAGATTCTGCCAACCCTGTACAAATGGACAGACAATACGCAGTGAATTTCAAATTTATTTATTTTTTTACAAACATCTGATATCAATTTTGATCACAATGTCATTCAAATTTGAATAACAAGATTTACTAAATACCACTAAATGAAACACAGTATAGCCTCGCTTCTACTTTAATCACAATCTTCACATTTTACATTTAGTTTCTTCTATTCATTTTCACTTTAAACTTTTCCACTTCCACTTTCCGTCGTACTCCGTTTATTCTATTTTGTGCCATCCGTTCACCTGCAAATAAATTTACTACAGAACACAAAGTTCTAAATTAAATCGTCACAAGGTCGAAAGTAACCATTGTAAATTGAAGTCATTTTTTTTACAAATGTTACTTTCGAACTTCGGACTATTTTGTCTAGAGTTTGTTTATTATCATTGCAATTGAAAACCGGAGTAACGCATTAGTGCAAAAATGACATTAATCACGCATTGTCAATTTTCATAATGTTACATCTAGTGCATTGTATAGGGAATCTAATGTGCAATATAGCGCACTATCTGCATCAGTCTTGGTAACATTCATGCTCATTAGGTTCAAAAGCGTGGATTTTCAGGCAACATTAAATTGCCTACCTATAAGCTCCATGCGAAAATCAAATGCCAACTCGTTACATCAAACGTAACGAGAAGAACGAACGCTTGATTTTCAAAATGCTTTGATATTCATTTATGTGAACAAGTTAATTTCCAATATGAATTTCGAAATGTCAGAAATTAAATTCAATAAACCACCATGAATATTAATTACCCGTCGGGATCGGAAAATATGCATGGGCAGCCCAGTCCAAATCTCGTAATAATAATAAAAAATCATCACAAGAGATGATATTCAGATTTCGTCTAATGAAATTCATGCTTACCGATTGATAATCAAAACAACAGTGACAGCATATTTTTGACCTGTACTTAAAACCGACTTCATTCAATGCAGCAAACAAAATTCAGAAACACCAAAATGAACAAGCATCAAGCAATACCAATCATTAAGCAAAGATAGAGTATCTGTTCGACGATCAAAAACTAATTTTCATTTGAAAGTGACGATTTTCAAATGAAACAGCTTTGCCGAACCCTGCGTGTGACTGATCTAGATGTTCAACTAGATTCAAAAATGACTTTTGAACGGCACCGTTCTGCGATCATATCAAAAGCAATTCGGCAGTTGGGCTTTATTTCCAAGGTGGCGAAGGGTTTTTCGGATCAACTCTGCTGGAAGTCATTGTACTGTGCACTTGTCCGTCCAATTTTGGAAAATGCGTCGGTAGGTCACGTGGTGCCTCAGAATCGAACGAGTTCAGAAGCGGTATATTCGTTTAGCTCTGAAAAACTTGCCATGGTGAGATCCTGACAACTTGCCGCCGTATCCTGATAGATGCCGACTACTAGGTCAGCAGTCGTTGTTTATTGCTAAACTGTTGACTGGTGGCTAAGGCAGTCGAAGGATTTGTTGACTGGACAAGAGTTCGTCGAGTCGCCAATCTCTTGTCATGTAAAAACAAGTGAGGTTGTGGGTGTTTACTTTTGGACGTAGTTCTCCTAAGACCCTCACTGATATCGACTTGCGCTGCTACAAAAAGCTATCACGTAGGCTAATCTCCCGGAGCAACTTGCTGAGAACAGTCCTGCAGACATAGGTAATCCTTGCACTGATGGTGGGTTTTTATCACATCACATCATATCCTATCACATAGACAAACAATCTTTGAAAAGACACAGAGACAAATTCAAACAATTA
>JASCZW010010547.1:0-36173 GCA_034211315.2 Aedes japonicus | reverse complement strand
ATCCAGAGTTATTTATTGTGCAAACCTTTGTAATGATAGTACCTGTGGAAACTATTGTTCTCATTTCTGATTGGATGTCAACAGTTTTACGAGTTTCTTAAAATATCCTGTTGTGTTCACACAACTAATTGTCATCATAAACATGATTCAAATTCCGAATAAAAACCTCACAATCCAGCAAATCATCTAACATACAAACAACGAAGATCTGAACGTCCTTATCATCACAACAAACCCGAACCAGAAATCTATGATCTGATTACAACGTGAGCATCATCACCACAATATTTGTTTCGATATGACACACCCGACCGGAGAGCTGGGGCTCATTCCTGGCATCATCCAGCAACAAGGATAATCCATCGTTGGTGATAATAATCGTTAAAACTAAGCCAAGGGAGTTGAAAATTAATAAAGCCAGCTTCTACGTTTTTGCCGACTGGCAGCCAGCGTCCGGCTCAGGCAGGCAGACAGGAATTAGAATAGATCGACTCGACAACATGAATGTGCCCTGAGGAGACAGCAAAAATACCGGGTTGACACTGGATTGCAGTCACTTGCGACATGCGAAGCCCACCAACAGAGCCAGATCCTAGCCGAAATGTTTGTCTCAGTTTGTGCGGTTGTGAGTGCTGTTTTCCCACACGAGAACCGTACATGTGTATGAATATTTATGAAATTTAATTTTTGATTGGCGTCATATGCCGAGAGCTAAGGCAAGTTGAGCACACTGACTCTCGCCTGGACTCAGTAAGTAAACGAATGTGCGGATTGTGTATGCATGCGAGTAGTTTTGCTGCTGTCCATGCGGTTGTGTTCGGGTGTATCAACTACTGAAAACTGGTTCGTTTTGTCGCCTGGATTGCATAATCAAATTTTTGTCTTCGTTCACACTCACTGCTACAGTGCACTTTCTACCACCCCCCCCCTCCGGGCAGGAATCCACTTGTTCACATACATGGGATTTGTTTCGCCCCCACCCCCTTGATCTTGACGACGGAGCTCGGTATTTAAATGAATTGTAGAATGTCGAAGAATTCTGGTGTTGAAATAAATTATGAAAAGTGATATGGGGAAAAAATTATACGCATCAATTCGCATGGATAAAATCAGTGACTCCGTGAGATGCTGCAGAGTATTTGTTAACGAGTGTGAGATTGCAGTACGATGACCGTTATAAAAAATAAATGTAGCACCAACGAGATTCGAACTGTGGTTCAACAGGGTTATAGTTCTTTGTGCTAACAATTAAACTCTAAAGGGTGTCCACGATGAAATTGCCACACTATGAAATTGCTCTAACTTTTTAAAAGTTAGGTAGAATTTAATGAAAATTTGGGTGGATTTAGTTCATAGTGCATTATTTACATCCTGTAAGTTTTAAAGTCCTGTGATCAAAACTCGCGGAAATGGAGTCGAAAGAACAGCTCGTGCGTGATAAAATCTTGCGCATTCATCACGAGAACAAGGATCTCTCGCATCGTTCCATCGCTAAAACGTTGGGAATCGCGAATTCCACGGTGTCGCGAGTGATTAAGCGGTTCGAGGAACGGTTGACCACCGATCGGAAGCCCAGAAGTGAAGGAAAAAGTATTCCGTACAACACCAAAAATCACAACCGCGTAGTTGGGGCCTTCAACCGAAATCCGAACGCCTCCGTTCGGGATGTGGCTACGAAGCTGCACCTAAGCCGGAGTTTTGTCCAGAAGGCCAAAACTAAGGCTGGGCTTCGAACGTTCAAGGTACAAAAGGCCCCTAATCGCGACGAGAAGCAGAACAAGTCCGCCAAAACCCGTGCCAGGAAGTTGTACCTCAACATGCTGACGAAAGTTGAATGCTGCATCATGGACGACGAAACATATGTGAAGGCCGACTTCAAACAGATCCCCGGCAACCTGTTTTTCACGGCCAAGGATAAGTTCAGCGTTCCGGAGCATGTCCGCACTCAGAAGATGTCCAAATTTGCGAAGAAATTCCTGGTTTGGCAAGCCATCTGCACGTGCGGGAAGCGGAGTGCACCTTTCGTGACCCAGGACACGATGAACGGACAGGTGTACATAAAAGAGTGCCTCCAGAAGCGGCTGCTTCCTCTCCTGAAAGGCCCACAACGTCCCAACAATCTTCTGGCCGGATTTGGCCTCATGCCACTACTCAAGGACGTGCTGAAGTGGTATGCGGACAATAAGGTCAATTTCGTGCCGAAAATGTTCAACCCTCCCAACACTCCGGAGCTCCGCCCCATCGAGAAGTACTGGGCGATTATGAAGCAGCACCTTCTTAAACGACCTAAGGTAGTGAAGACAGTCGAGGAACTGAAGAAAGTATGGGTTTACATGCAAAAAACGGTTGATTCACAGGTTGTGCAGAATCTTATGGCCGGGGTTAAGGCCAAGGTGCGGGCATTTGCGTATGGACTGTAAATAAAATACGAGTCAAATGGTAAAATGAAGTTTAATAGTTATTTCTCAATCCCTGAAAATTTGATGGCAATCGGATGAAAACTCGAATTTTGCGAATCAATTTTGCGTGTGGCAATTTCATCGTGGACACCCTTTATTACAAATTCGAGAGTTATCTAATGAACACCCTACGACTACTCGGGTGATTTGAGCATGAAAAATGCTGACAAAATCAGATTACGAGACACTTGCTTGAAAAGGATTTCACAACAAAGTAAATCTATAAATACAAGTTAAGAAAACTATAACCTTAAGCTAATGTTAGCCAAACACGTGATCTACATGATTAATAAGGAGATTTTACGATGTCTCGACCGTTCTTATTAGTTGGAAAATCTCAAGGGAACATTCTTATACTGTAATAGACTTTCAGTACTCCAAACTAGAATGGATTTAAATCTTGATGTTCTACATGAACAACAAGGCAATTTGGGATGGCTTCACCATACTTAAGAGTTGAAATAGCCCCGGGGACAAAACACTCCAAACAATCCTTGAATACAGTTCTTGATGTTACACATGATCAACAAGGTTATTTACGATGTCTCCATGTTACTTATGAAATAAACTAGTCCCGCGGGGCATCATAACACTGTAATAGACATGTTAAAGTATTTTTTTGGTAAGGTACCCCGAATTATCCTTGAGTTCAGATCTTGATGTTCCACATGATCAACAGGGCTATTTACGATGTCTCTGCCGTACTTATGTGTTGAAATAACTCCATGGGACAACATCGAGATGATACTCGAAAAAAAATACATGCAACACTTAGTTTAGTGTATAACTTTTTATTCCATGTGTAAGAAAAATTAAATTTTGGGTTAAGCTAGTGTAATGTTTACATTTAAAAAATATCGTCAAAACCTGTCAAGTGGTCAAGTGGTCGTTGTATTACTTGCGATATCGAGATGGCTTCCTAGCAAGAAGTGCTTCGACAAAAAATTATGGGTGCGATCGTGGAAAACCCAGCCCAGCCCAATTGGTGGATCGCGAAGCAATTGGTAATCGACAATTTGACCGTGTCCCGTGTGATAAAATGGTTCAAAGAGGCCCAGATGACCCAGCGGAGAGCTGGCAGTGGAAAAAAAGCGAAGACGACCGACCCCATGAACGCAAGGAAGGTGAGAGATTATTTCAAGAGCAATCCGAACCATTCAATTCAGGACGTGGCCTAGAAGGTCAACTCTTCCATCTGGTTCATCCAGCAAACAACGAAGCGGACCGGACTTCATGTCTTCAAGGTAAGGAATGTGCCTAACCGAGCCGATAAACAGAGTACTTTGGCCAATCCCGCGCCAGGTAGCTGTGCCGCGAATGGTTGATGCAGCCGAAATGCATTTTAATGGATTACGAGACATGCATTAATGCGCACGTTAAGCAGATCCCCGGCCTGGAGTTAATTTTTGTCGAAAAGTCCCACTCGGATGTTCCGGAGAAGTTCCGGAAGACGAAGGTCGACAAATTTGCCAAGAAGTACTGGGTGTGGCAGCCAATCTATGGGTGCGACAAATTCAGCAAACCGTAGTGCCATCAACCGCCAAATATATAAAGTAGAATGCCTCCAGAAGCGCCTGCTGCCCATCCTCTTTTTTTAACGGGATGGAAAATCTGCATCCAGACTCCTGAAGAACTCTGGGTGTGGAGATGAGGGTGACAACTCCTCGACCCTTTAAAAACCCACCGGTGCTTCTAGCTTTGGTTCTTCTCGCCTATCACTGGTCATTTCGCATTTTTTCCTGGAGTTCTGAGACAAACTGAGAGGCTGTCGTGTTTACCGCGTCCCAGGTGTCCTATTCTTGACACATTCACTGGACAAGATTATTCGGGGTTGTCCCGACCGTTCACGACCATCATGCTGTTCTTTGCGTCGTTGAAGCGGGGTGCACGAAGAAGACATGTTCTGCAGTTTCATCCGCTTGGACACGCGGAGGACTCGGCGTGCCCGTACTTTTGCAGATACTGTTAGAAGCAGCCGTGGCCTGACAGGATCTATGTCATGTGGAAGGTTGTCACCGATCGACCCATCCAGATATTTCCGGAATCATTCAGTGAGTCCAACGACCTTTTGTGGAATTATTCCACTCCCTCTACCATCTGACAATTGATGCAACTCTGGTGGTCTTGCGGATACCTCTAGTGCCCCTCTGCTGTGTCCTCTTCAATGATAATGCCGATGGGCATCATTCCCGCTGGAATGCATTCCGCGTCGCGTAACACTGTGCGGTATGTGCTGATCACTCTCAGGCACATTAGCCTGTGTGTACTTTCAAGCTTGCCGAGGTCGCTCTTAGTACGCAGGGCGGTGGCTCATGCCCACCGTACCTCATTACAAATAGCGCGACGCTGGCCAGGAGCCTACGCTTGCTCCTTTGTATCACTGAGCTTTTCGAAATCATGCGGGATAATGCCGATATAGCCATAGAGGCGTTCTTGCAGGCGTAATTGACGTGGCTGGTAAATGACAGCTTATCGTCCATCATGACCCCCAAGTACCTCAAAGACCTCTTCAATTCGTTTGTGCAGTTACGTGCACTAATCGTCACGTGTTGTTCCGATTTTCGGCTGTTAACAACCATGACCTCGATCTTATTGTGGGCTAGCTCCAGTTTCCTGGAACTCATCCATCTCTCCACAATGTCAATGGAGTGCGAGGCCGTAAACTCCACCTCTTCAATGGATTCGACGCATACCTCTAGGGTGATGTCGTCTGCAAACCTGACAATCTTCAACCCGTTCGGGAACTCACGCCGTAGTAGCTCTTCGTACATCATGTTCCGTAACACCGGACCCAGGATTGAACCTTGTGGGACTCCTGCGGTGATCTGAACACGTTTCTGGCCTACCACTGTATTGTACACTAGCACGCGATTCTGGAAATAACTACCCAGAATCTTGTACAGATACCCAGGAACGTGGAGGCGTTGGAGCGAGTCGGCTATGGCCACCCAACTGGCGCTACTGAACGCATTTCTCACGTCAAGGGTGACCACTGCACAGTAGTGGACTCCTCGTCTCTTGCGTTGGCTTGCCATCTCGGCCGTATTGGTAACGGGACAGAATGGCATCCATCCTTTACGGAAGCCAAACTGATTTTTAAACAGACCACCTATACCCTCCGTATATTTTTTCAGTCTGTTGAGAATTCACCTCTCGAGCACCTTACCCGCTGTATCCAACAAACATATAGGTCTATATGCCGATGGATCCCCTGGTGGCTTCCTTGTCTTCGGTAACAATACCAGAGTCCGGGAAGACGCCCTCGTCCAAACATCTTTGCATCACCGTCCTGAACATTGCGGGTGCCAGTGAGATGTCTTGATAGCTAGGTTCTGGCGGTTTCAGCGCTTGCCTATTGCAATGATTTCCTCGTTTGTAACGGTCGCCTCATCCATTTCTCTGCAGTTTTAGGAGGCCAGCGTCACTGGTCGTGGTTCGGAAAGAGTCCCTTAATGATAACCTTGGGTAGCTCTGGAGATTGCTCGGTTGGAGCTGTCTTGCCCTTGGTTTTGGCCATGACCACCCGATAGGCGTCCCCCCATGGGTTCGCATTGGCTTTCGAGCACAGACCCTCAAACCAGACTCGCCTGCTGGCCTTTATCTCTTTCTTAAGTGCAGCCTTAGCGGTGGCTAGCACCACGCGAAGCTCCGTTTTGTCACGCTCTTTGCATCCTCCTTCTAGCTCGGTGGTCAATTTTTCAGAAGTCGACGATCATGTCTATCCACCAATAAACAAGTGATCTTCCTGGGCATGGTTGCGTCGCAAACTTGTGTAAGTAATGCTACGAATTGATCACCGCAAGGATCCTGGATAACGCTCAATCTCTGTTCCCGCGCAAGCGCCTCTTTGAATACTTCTTTATCGAAGTACGACGTCCTTTATTTGTGGACGAATGGAGTGAGTTCTTCTCCCACTGCGCGCTGCCTAGCGCTGTGGGTGATGCTATAGCGAACCACCAGGTGATCGCTATGAGTGTAGCGTCAGCCAACGTCACGTCCATAATAGCTTCCACTACGTTTTTATGATAGGTACTATTAGTACCTATAAAGGGTGATACGGTCAAAATTTGGTCAAGGGAAAACGCGTGTAAATCGGTGAAATCGTTTATTTAAAAAATCAAATTAAATTTCTTTTTCAAGTTCAATTAGTATAAAATTCAGGAAAAATATTCAGTTAGGCTTCCGCTTTTCCAAATCCGAATTGCCGGGCCTTACGCTTGACCCCTGCCATCAGATTTTGTACAGCCACCTTATCCACCTTCTTTGCCGCAGAAAGCCAGTTTACCTTGAACCAATCAAAATAGGAGCAACATTTTACACACACACACCTTCAAAATGAGGGGTGTTCAGGTTTTTTAAATGCAAAATTGAAAGAAATACGTCAAGTTGATATTGACCAAATTTTGACCGTATCGCCCTTTATTAATCAGGTCTAAGTTGAACCTGGCCAAGCCCTCAAGAAGAATCTGCCCCCTTGGGTTGGTAAGGCGGCTACCGCACTCCAACGCCCAGGCGTTGAAGTCATTTGTGAGAAATGGTCAATCGACCATCTCGGCGGCGCATAGCAGCTACAAATGAACACTCCTTTCTATTTTACGACCGCGAAGCCCTCGTTTGAAGTGGACACAACCTCTTGAACTGGGAACTTACCCTTCATCCATAATACCGCCATATTAGACCTATCCGCTACCCAGTTTCCGTTACCGGCGGGGATGCGATAAGGGTCGGATATTATTGCAAAATCCGTTCCTGACTCGCGACCAGCCTGACGCAGCAGTTGCTTAGCCACTTCACAGAGGTTAAGGTTCATTTGGGTTACCCGCGCTGTGTTTAGCTCTTCGGTATACTCTTGTTGGCCGGCACTTGGGGCCTCCGTGACGTGCTTGTTGTCTGGAATCCCATAGCATGTCATGCATTTGCATGCCCGCTCACGAGGCACTTAAAGCACGCCTTAGGCGGCTGGTGCAAACTCAGTGGGTAAACGGACCACTCCACTTTGAGGTTTTACACTTTTAGGGCGGCAACTGGCAGTCGTATTGTTGCCCATCCTCTAGTCCCATAAAAATGACACACTGGTTTGGCCGGCTCTGGCATCGTGTAATTACGTGAAATCGGTGATGGAGTGGTGCGAAGATCTTCACCCAATAGAAGGTCCTCAAGGGTTCGCTAGGGTTAATATCCAACGCCCACCGTCCGGCAGTGTTTTGATGGAAGAAACGTGTTTGTAGTGAAACGATCTGTTCTCGACAGGACAATCATTTTTGTCCCGGGAGTGGGAATCATATTATTTTTAAAATGGCCGTATTTAGCAGTATCGTTCAAATTTAGATATAATCAGATAGATCTCACCAGAGATTGTTTCTGATGTTCAGTTTCATTTGGACGGCTACCCTGTGATGCTAAAGGATGCATTTATGTCTCTGCACTGTAGCACTCCACCATAGGCGAAGCTAGGATTTCAAATAGGTCGGGTCGAGCTTTTTTTAGAGAGAGAGAGAGAGAGAGAGAGAGAGAGAGATGACATTCGTTTTGTTTTGTTTGTTTGTTTCTATTAATCACATGCTGGAAATTATATTGCCTACTTTTGAATAAATGTCGATTGGTATTTCTAGATAAAAATTAGTCAAATAACTGCTTGAAACTGCTAATAATTTACACAAACCGTTGCGCGATTCACACATTGTGCATTCAATTCACCAGCAGAGCAACTTTTCCGAAATCAAATTAGGAATGAGAAGTAATGAACATCGACATTTATGGTAGCTGTCTTCATAGTTCATACAAGTGTTCTCGATTTGTAGTGGTATGTATTTGATTGAGCTATGCCCTGCCAATGAACCTATTCAATTATTCTTATTTTATGCCATTGTCATGCAAAATAGTAACCTTGTGCTTATGTAGGTATTATATCTGGTGATCCGTTTTATTTTGAAGGTTCTTCTGTTTATAAACACGCGCAGAACCATCGCTTATTCTTCCGGCCTTCTTCTAAGCTCTCCACCGATTGCTTATCGATCTGCCAAACATGGAAGATGCCTACATTGAGTTATCTTAAATTATAATAATCCGTCCAATATTGCGATTGGTTCAGCGGATTGGAGATAATGAAATCATTTTGTATAAGACCAAGGCTCTTCCGGTAGGTATGAAACCGATGAGCATGGACATCAATAAAAACATTAAGGTGCCAGAAGTCACGAAGAGGAACTCTTATTTCTACGAAATCTCTCAATTTCAATTTTTAATGGATTAGCAAAGGTTGTTCTTAAGAAACTTCAATTTGCTTGATACATATATTACTTTCAGTAGTGCAATAGATTGTAGGATACAGTACTGAAAATTGAATGTAACGAAAAAGGAGTTTGGTTCGAGCATCGGCTGTAAAAGGTTGTAGTGATGCTTTATTACGCACTATTTTCCTATCGGGCATGGCGCGTTTCGGTATTGTTTCGGTTATCTATCACTCAAAAAAATCAACACTTCACATCCACGTGAAACGCACGTAATTTTCGTTCACTGGCAAAACCAGTAATAAACACGTGGAATTCATGTAAGAGCTACGTGATTTCCACATAAATCTTACGTGATTTTTCACGTACAATTAACTGGCACGTAATGTTTACCTGATTTTACTGAAGAAAATTTGGTTACGTGTTCAGGTGGAAGTTACGTGAAATTTCACGTGAAAAGAACGTGTCGATTTTTTTGAGTGTATAATTTGGTGATACGAGTGATCGAGTGAGCACAGTAAGAAAACTTCAAAGCGTCTCTCAAGCGTTTTTAAAATTAATTTTGTTATCCTAACGGAAAACCACCAGTGTGTGAGTGACTCCTATAGCATCATTATTATTGGTTTAACCCGGTTCAAATTGGATTTCCAGCATTATAAAAAATCACTTTGTTTTTCCAATGAAAAACCACTATTTCACTTTGTGTGCTGCCAAAATAGCATCCTTTCTTTTGTTTTAAATCGATTTAAATCAGAAATCGGTACTAATATCTACATATTTTACTAAAAGAAGCGTGAATTAAGCTTATCGTTTACCAAAACGCACCCTTTTGCCTCCTTGTTTTGTTGTTTGTGAGCCGAAAAGCCGATTTTAAGCAAATTCCGGGGTTGTAGTTTTTCACCGGCAAGAGCAAGTTCTATGTGGACGACAAATTTAAGAAGAAGAAAATGTCGAAGTTCGCCTCCAAATATCTCATTTGGCAGGCCATCTGCTCTTGCGGACTGAGGAGTGAGCGTTTCGTGACAAAGGGCACAGTAAATGGCGAGATCTACAAATCTGAGTGCCTCGAGAAGCGCCTTTTGCCGTTCTTGCAGCAGCACGACGAAGCTCCGCTATTTTGGCCAGATTTGGCATCATGCCACTATTCTAAAAGTGTCCTGGAGTGGTATGAGGCCAATTCTGTCCATTTTGTTCCAAAGGACATGAATCCGCCAAACTGTCCGGAGCTGCGCCCGGTGGAGCAGTACTGGGCAATGATGAAGCGGGAACTTCGGAAGAGCAAGAAGACAGTCAAAGACGAGAAGGACATGTTAAGAAAATGGAAAAAAACAGGATGACACTGTAAAGACTTTGATGGAGGGCATCAAGCGAAAATGCGTTCAATTTTACACTCAAAGCTCGATCGAATAACTTTTCTTTTGATTTTTGTAGTAAATATATGTATAAAACTACCCCAAAATTTTGTTTGATTCTAAACATTATAAGAAAATCGGCATGACATTTTCGGTGTCGCAATAATTTCGTGTTCGCCCTTTATTTGGTTACAGTGACTTGATTGTGATTTAATTGAGTAGCATTAGAGTGACATCAGCTGTATTGCAACAAGTTACCTTGCAACCGGCTAGAAATAAAACTGCGTCTGCTGCCTTCATAAGGTCTCACGGAGCTCCGCGGTGAGATGTCATTTTGGCCAAATTTGACATCCCAAAACTAAGGCGCGGCCGGTGTTAGACTGATACAGAGATACCAATGTTGTTGTTGTACCAAATGACTTCAACCCACAGAACTCACCGGAACATTATCCAATTTAGAAGTTCATGAAAGTCTACTTTTGTAAAACACCTTATGTATTCGAAAACGACCTGGTTTTGATGGAACAGTGGGAAAAAGTTCCAAAAAAAGTCGACCGCACTATTGCCCAAAACCTTATGAGTGGTGTAAAGGGCAAAGTAGGGGCATTTGGCCATGGAAATGAGATCCAATAAACCAATGCACAGTGAAAAAAAAGTGCCCGAAACGCGAAAAATTTTTATATCTTAGCTTGGACTGGAACGATTTCTGTAAATTTTTCTTTCACTTAAAGGAATTTTTTAAATTTTTATTTCCTTGTTGTTCAGAAATTTCTTTGCTCGGTGTGACTCAAGATCAACAAAATGTTGCTAAGCCTATGTAAAATTTTCAGGAAAATCGATTGAAGTAGGTTTCGTTCATCGCACAGCTTTGTGAACGAAGATATGGTTGATTTTACCCTGATTCCTCTTATATTTTCATGTTTTTCACAATTTTCTTTGCACGGTGGGGCTCAAGGTCAATAAAAATATGCTAGTTCTTTGTAAAATTTTCTCGGAATCAATTGAAATTGGTTTCATTTACCACACGGCTCCATTTACGTAGACATGGCTGATTTTACCCTGATTCCCCTAATAGTTTTATATTTATCATAAATTTATTTATATGGTTGGAGTTACTCAAGATCAACAAATTAAGACTAGTCCTTTGTAAAATTTGCTGAGAAATCGATTGAAACTGGTTTCGTTCACCGCACAGCTCTGAGAACGAAGATATGGTTGATTTTACGCTGATTCACCTAATATTTTTGAGTTATTCAGAGATTGCGTTGTTCGGTGTGACTCAAAAACAACAAAATAAGGCTAGTGCTATATAAATTTTACATTAAATGACGTGTGAGCGATGCCATGATTACCAATAATGATTTTTTTCTTTATTTCGAGAATATTGGGGGAATCAGGGTAAAATGTGCCATATTTTCGTTCAAAGAGCCGTGCGGTAAACAAAGCTAATACCAATCGATTGTCCAGAAAATTTTACGTAGGACTAGCACAGTTTTGTTGATCTTGAGTCACACAGAGTAAAGCAATTTCGGAATAACATAATAATATTAGGGGAATTAGGTTAAAATTAACCATTTCTTAGTTCACGGAGCTGTTCCAAAAAATTTACACAGGACTAGCTTTACTTTGTTAATCTTGATTTACACCGACCAATGACATTTCTGAATTACAAAAAAAAATATATAAAGGGAATCAGGGTAAAATGTCTCATCTTCATTCAGTGGTGAAACTAACTCCAATCAAGTCTCCAGGAAATTTACATGGGACTAGCCTTTTTTTGTGGCTTCAAAAAACACCGAACAAAACATTTCTGTAAAAAACGAAAATGTCTGAAAAAAACGAAAATGGAACCAGGGTAAAATCAGCCACATCATCATTCACAGAGCCGTGCAGTGAATGAAACCAGCTCCAATCGATTGGCCAGAAAATGTTATATAGGACTAGCCTTATTTTGTTGCTGTAGAAACACACCGAACAAATAAATTTCTGAATCACACAAAAATACTAGGGAAATTAGGGTATAATCAGCCGTGCGGTAAATGAAACCATTTTCATTCGATTTCCCAAAAAAATTTACAAAGAACTAGTATTATTTCATTGTCCTTGAGTCACACTGAGCAAAACTAAGGAAAAAAAACATGAAAATATTAGGGGAATCAGGGTAAAATCAGCCATATCTTCATCCACAGAGCAATGAACTAAGTCTACTTCAATCGATTCTCCTGAAAATTTTACATAGGGCTAGCATTATTCTGTTGATCTTGAGTCACACCGAGCAAATAAATTTCTGAACAACAAGGAAATATTAGGGGAACCAGGGTAAAATGAGCACATTTGCCCCGCAAGCAGTTCTGTGCGGCCAATGAGACTACGCCCATTCGATTTTTTAGTAATTTTCCCTCAAGTATAGGTAAACTTTACAGAAATCGTTACACTCCGAGCTGAGATATAGAATTCTTTCGCGTTTCGAGCACTTTTTATCCCACTGTGCAATGACTTAGAAACCAAACCATAATGTTGTAGTTTATTTTCTAAAAGTTTGAAGATAATCCAACTAGAAATGTATTCGCTCTTCGCTATTGTCAAATCGACAACATTACCCAAGTTGCGCTGACCAACGTCACCATATTTCAGCAGGCAGCTTTTTCTGATCATATGAGTCGTGAAGGCGTTAGTTAGTAACTTCAAGCCCCGGACGTAGAAAACTCATGTCCAACCAAATCTGCAGTTACGTCCCTATGATTTCAGCACGAGAAATATGCTAGTTGAAAACATAATTTCAGTTTCGAACCATTCGCTTTCACAAGCACCATCGTCACTTCTCCTTTGGGCATCCAAAATGGATACAATGGAAAAACCGCAAGTCTTCTGGTTCTGTTGCAAAATCAGCCACAGACGCAGACTTTTTTTTCGACCGTCCTCGAGCGAAGGGCGAGAGAATCTAGTTTTAATTCATGTGAATATGGTCGTCCCCCGCTGGATACAACCACTTTTGGAATGCCAATCTGTTGAAACATGGAATTTTATTCCTTGTGTGACATCAAAAATGCTTGTCTGTGTTCAAGTCGTGAAAGCAAACAGTTAATCGTGTCCATTTGATCAACATTGAACCTCGTGTAACTCACCTGAAAGTGGTGTTTCAGTTGCTTGTTATCTTTAAGAAAACATTTCCTAGAAGAAACCAGCCAGCTGAAATGAGGCTCTATCTTCGCTGGGAAAGGGTACTGTCCACCTTTTCCTGTAGGTTAAGCAAGCATAAAATGTACGACACTACACCAACATGGGCAGGACCGTATGAGCCTAAGTAAATTTACTAAATCTTCTTCTGGAGTAGGTTGCCACTAGAGCGGAAGCTCACTTGCACTGGCAAAATACTCTTGTAAATTTCAGAAACATGGACAAACTGGAACAACACAAACATTACGATGTGTTTTCTCGAGCATTCCGCAGGACCAAATCGTCCCCCACTCCACTGTGGCTGTGGTGCCAGTGAGTTTGTGCTGCATCAGTTTGAGCAAATATCCTTTAATTAAGGGAAGATGGCGTACCTACCTTGCTGAATCAGGTCCGAAGCAACAGCCAGCTCGGGTTGGTCATCTTCCTTTCTGTTCCAGGGATGCAACCCGCAGTGGAAACAGATGGTGCACTTGTAATTCTAGCCACCGGACACTGAAGTGCTCTGTGTCTCATCAAAAGCTGGCTGCCCGGTTTGTGTACCTTGTGCGGTGAACTGCTGCCAAAGCAGAAGAGGCTTTATTTGCATGTGATAAAATATTTATGTTACCCTTGTAGTTGAGCGTAGGAGTTTACGGTGGGCGTCGACGTGATGGCCGAATTTGTGGGCGATCCGATCCGTCCGTCTTTCGCCCGGCTGCTCATACCTTCGTCACACAGGTGTGCCATCGTTATTACAAACCTATTAAGCAAATGCAATAATCCCGTCCGATCGAATTAATGGTGCAGGTTTGTCCAATCAGATTATTATTTATTCACAACTGGTAATTGTTTGCCAATGAAGTGAATTAAAACAATGAAAATGGGCAGCTCAAGGCCATCATGTTTGTGGCATGGCCGATATGGCGATTGGAGGCGTACGTTTGTGGTCATAAAATGCGTCAAATAATGCGATACGGATTCCATCAGTTTGTCTCGGTCTTCTTCGGGGGTCTGCCTTGCTGCTGCTGCCATGTTGCCATCTTGATGCAATATCCTACGCCAGGGAAAATATCCAACACGTTGGAAATCTTCGTTCATGTTCCCGATTTTCAAGAAAGGAGATAAACAAAATGCCGAAAATTATCGAGGGATCACATCGCTCTGTGCCTGCTCAAAAGTCTTCGAGATCATCGTCAACGACTTGTTGTTCTCAGTTGCAGACACTACATCTCTCCTGAACAACATGGATTTCACCCCAGAAGATCGATTTCAACCAACCTTGCACCTTTCGTTTCCTCGTGTCTCCGGAATATGGAAACTGGATCTCAAGTCGACGTTGTTTACACGGATCTCAAGGCTGCTTTCGACCGGGTCGACCATGCTATACTTTTTGGCAAAGTTAGACAAACTTGGTGTGTCAAATAACTTAGTTCGTTGGTTTAAATCTTATCTAACGGACAGGATACTCTGTGTGAAGATCGGCTCAGCTCAATCGAGCTACTTTACTAATATGTCGGGCGTACCTCAAGGCAGCAACTTGGGACCACTGCTGTTCTCAATTTTCATCAACGAGGTTGGACTGCTACTTCCACCTAACTGCAGGTCGTTCTATGCAGACGATGTGAAAATTTATGTGGTTGTGCGATGCTTCGCTGATTGTTTACGACTACAGCACTTGATCAGCAGCTTTGAAGAGTGGTGCTCCAGGAATTTCCTCACTCTGAGTGTTAGTAAATGCTTTATTATCACTTTCCATCGAAAATTGCACCCAATTGCGTTTGATTACATGATAAACAATCAACCTCTGCAGAAAGTTGATACTGTTCGTGACCTTGGAGTCACGCTTGACTCCGGTTTGACATTTAGACAACACTACACGGATATGATTACCAAAGCAAACAGACAGCTCGGTTTCATGTTTAAGATCTCCGACGAGTTTCGTGATCCCACCTGTCTGAAAGCATTGTACTGCTCTCTCGTGCGTTCTATTCTGAATTTGGAGCCTTGGTGTGGTGCCCGTACCAAAGAATCTGGATTGCGAGGATTGAAGCAGTCCAAAGAAAATTTGTTCGTTATGCACTCCGTCACCTGCAGTCGGAATGATCCTGTCAACCTTCCAGCGTACCAGGATCGTTGCTTACTCTTGGGTATTGAAACATTGGAGCATAGGCGTACAGTCATGCAAGCAGTTTTCGCAGCAAAAGTGCTACTAGGTGAAACCGACTCTCCAGGAATTCTGGCCGAATTGTTCATCTACGCTCCTGAACGAGTTCTGCGAACAAGAAATTTTCTACAGCTCGGAACTCGTGCAGCAAACTACGGCCAACACGATCCAATTCGATTCATTTCATCGCGCTTCAATGAACTCTACGCTCTGTTTGATTTCAACTGTTCCGCTGAGACCTTCCGTAACCGGATTCATCGTAGTTGGATGACGAGACGCTAGTTCGGAAATTGTGTCATTAATGGCGAAGACACTAGACGACTGATTCCATCACGACAGATTATTTTAAGTTTACTGACAAGTTTTGTGTGTATTAGAATTAATTTAGTTTTGCTTGCTTTGTTCTCCTTCTATTCATGTTGATTTATGTAGTGTACGATTTAGTTAAAGGGGTTTTTACGCCACATGGCTTTTCCCCATTCCAATAAGATGTTAAGTCAGTTGGAATTATATCAATAAATAAATAAATAAATAAATAGCAAACGAAGAGTGTTGTAATTTATTGACAGTGATGGTTCGGATGAGACTGAAAAATAAATCGATGATACAAATTTTTCCTCAATCTTACCTCTATTGATCAATTATCAAACGATGGTGGAATATTCTTCAGTTCCATCTTGTTACATCAAGGCAACCCGTGATTTGTCATCATTAACAGTAAAATAAAATATCGAATCATTCTATGTCCAACCTTCGAATCAAGAAGTTGTTATTTCTAAGGACTTTTCATTTGGCGACGAGAATTAAGAATACACGAAGATGCCAGGAGGAGATCATTATGAAGACGGAATTCAAGAAGTTATTCTCCAAATGACCCAGCTTCTACAACGGAGCAGCAGCAGAATCCAAAGCATCAATCCCAGGAGCAGATTTTGGAATCACACCGAGTTTGTCTTCGACGAAAAAAAACGGAGTTACGTTTGGACGTTGGTTTAACCGCTATCAAGATCTCTTCGAGAACGATGCCCGCCAGTTGGAAGATGCCGCCAAGGTCTGTCTTCTTCTCCGCAAGCTGGACATTCCTTCGCATAGCCGTTACCTCAATTACATTCTACCAAAGCTTCCGAAAGATGTCACGTTTGAAGACACCGTGAAGATCCTCAAGAAAATCTTTGGAACTCAAACATCCACATTTCGGAAGCGGTTCCAGTGTCTTGAACTAGTAAACAGCGAATCTGAAGACATCGTCAGTTATGGTGGAAGCGTAAACCGCGCCTGGGAAGACTTTCAGTTCCAGAACCTCACCTTGGACCATTTCAAGTGCCTCATTTTTGTTAGCGGACTGAAATCTTCAAAATACGCTGACATCCGAGCGAGACTATTTTCAATCCTCGAAAACGAGAAATCTGAATCACCAGCCACTATTCAGTCGTTAATTGACGAGTATCAGCGCCTTGTCAATCTGAAGGAAGATACCAGTATCATCGAACGGCAAACCAGTTCGTAATCAGCAGTTCACGCCGTCAGGGACAGGAAGAATGCGGCGAATCAGCAAAGTTTCGGAAACCATGAGAGTAAGAAGCCGAAGACACCTTGTTGGCAGTGTGGCCAAATGCACTTTGTGAAGGAATGCTATTTCAACAACCACCATTGCCAAGACCACAACCGCGTTGGCCATAAGGACGGAATTGTTCCTGCCTTAAGAAGTCATCAAATCCAGCCAGCTCACCTCAAGAGAAAAACAAAAGGAAGCGAAAGAAGGGGAAATTTAGTGCTGAATCTAAAAGAGTGTTCATTGTCAATCACATTGAGCACCGTGAAAGAAGACGGAAGTTCTTTACCACGATTATTAACGGAGTTCCACTATCTCTTCAACTTGATTCAGCCAGCGACCTTTCCATCGTTTCAAAAGCAACTTGGAAGCAACTCGGATAGCCGGAAATGAAACCATCAACAAGTCAAGCCTCCAACACTTCGGGTGATCCACTTTTGCTACTCAGTGAGTTCCATTGTAATGTATCCATCAAGGGAGAAACCAAGCAAATGCAATGTTTCGTCACTTCCGCAACCTGAATTTGATGGGTATCGAATGGATTGACCTATTCAAACTCTGGTCGATTCCATTTGATTCCATCTGCAACCAAGTCATGTACTCCAATCAACGAATCGAGCAAGAGATTCAACAACTTAAGATCAAGCACAAAGAAGTCTTCAACGAATCCCTTGGATTGTGCAACCACACGAAGGTACAGCTTCAACTCAAGCCTGGAAGCGAGCCAGTTCCGTTCCATTGGTCAACGTTGAACTCAACCGTCTCCAAAACCTAGGAATCATTACACCTGTAGATTTTTCGGAATGGGCTGCACCGATCGTTGCTGTAAAGAAACCGGATGGCAGAGTTCCTATCTGTGCGGGCTATTCAACAGGTCTCAACAACGCACTGGAAACTAACAACTATCCACTGCCAATACCAGAAGAAATCTTCGACCAGCTAGCAGGAAGTCAAGTCTTCAGTGTAATCGACCTATTCGACGCATATCTACAGTGCGAGGTTACTGAGGAATCACAAAAACTTCTGACGATCAACACGCACAGAGGTTTGTTTCGTTTCAACCGCTTAGCTCCAGGTGTCAAGTCAGCGCCCGGGGCATTCCAACGGTTGATAGAAAGTTTAACTGCCGACATTCCTGGAGTACGGCCGTTCATCGACGACATCTTCATTTTCGCCAAGGACTGGCAGTCGCATGCTGAATCACTAAACCTGTTGTTGCAGAGATTGAAGGATTGCGGATTTCATCTGAAAATTCAAAAATGTAAGTTTTTCCAAATTGAAGTCCGTTACTTGGGCCACATCGCTGACTGCAGAGGTATCCGTCCTGATCTGGAAAAGCTGAAGACCAATTCAAGCATTCCACTACCGAAAACCGTGTCAGAACTGCGATCATTTCTTGGTGCAGTCAACTACTACGGCAAGTTTGTTCGGAATATTCACGATCTACGTCATCTTTTGGGCCAGCTGTTGCGGAAGGATGTCATATGGGAATGGAACGCCGATTGCCAGCGATCTTTTGAAAAATTTAAGGAAGTGCTAAAATCCGACTTGCTTCTTACCCACTACAACCCGGAACTTCCAATCATTGTTGCTGCAGATGCATCCAAACCCGGAATCGGTGCCACAATTTTCCACAAGTTTCCAAACGGTACCATGAAAGCCATTCAACATGCTTCACGCTCGCTCTCTTCTGCTGAGCAAGCCAGCCTTCTAGCGACGGTTGCTCAATCAGTTCCATCGTGGTCATCCTGGTATGGTACGCATGAAGTCAATTGCTCGGAACTACGTGTACTGGTCCGGTATGGATGGTGAAATCGAAGAATACGTTCGACGCTGCAGTTACTGTGCCACTGCTGCTAAGGCTCCAATCAAGGCGGAACCTGTACCACGGCCCACACCAGATAGACCTTGGTCCCGCATACACATTGACTACGCCGGACCGGCCAATGGCAACTTTTTTTTGTGGTCAACAGATCCTTTCTCTCGATGGCCTGAAGTTGTGCTAACCAAGTCAATAACAGCCAAGACGACGATCAAGCTTCTCAAGCAGATGTTCTCTACGTTTGGAGTTCCTGAGACTGTGGTGAGCGACAACGGCACGCAGTTCAAAAGTTTCGACTTTCAAGAGTTCTGTGAATCTTTGGGAATCTGTCACATCCGCACGGCTCCATACCACCCGCAGTCAAATGGTTTGGCTGAACGCTTTGTGGACACCATCAAAAGAAGCGAGAAGAAAATTCGTTCGAGAGGAGAATCCCTAGAAGATGCACTGTAGACGTTCCTTAGTGTATACCGTTTTTCCCCAACACTCGATCTTGATGGACAATCACCGGTATAAGATGCTAGGAAGACCGATGCGAACAGTAGCAGATCTGTTGAAGGCCCCAGTCAGCAATCGTCAGCACGGTTCCGAGGAAGATGAGCATCGAGGGATCTCAAGATACTTGACCCAAGGTGATACGGTGTACGCTCAAATCCACCAAGCCAATTCATGGAACTGGATGCCCGGTGTGATCATTGAACGCATTGGAACCAACCTAGTCGACTGATACGATGTCACATCAAACAACTACGAAATCAAGTTGAAGCAGAAGTACATTCTTGTCAAGATTCACCACTCTCTGTTTTCCTCTATGAATTTGGCATTCTACAAGCACCTGAAAACGAAGTTCTGCAAGTACAACCTGAATTCCCCGATGGTCCTGAAGAAGTTCCGATTGTAGAAGATCTGGTGGGCTTCGTCACATTCCAAAAAATTGCTCCACCTTGCATAGTGAAGACATATCCAGTCGTAGACTAGCGATCATCAGGATCTTCTCCCCAATCGGCATCGCAGTAGCCGGATTTTTCGTTGGATGCCTCCTTCGAATACTCCAGTTTCTTGCCTGCCGTTCATGTCAGATATCGCATGATCCTTTCCATAGTTTCCAAATGTTGTCGTCCTGGGTTCGATGAAAACTGGCTCACAATGTTGACAGCATACGAGATATCCGGACGTGTAACTTGAGCTGCGAATGACAGACATCCAACCGCTTCTTTAAACGGAACACGTTCCATCTCCTCCTTGTCTTTCTTGCATTTAAGAGCCATTGATTTATTGAGTTTCACACTAGACTCGGTAGGGGTGGCGACTCATCTCAGGCCTCGAAATTCATCACAGGCATCTTCGAAGTCTTCACTGATCGTTGATCTGTTGCTGGGTTGCCATTACTGGAATCAACGAGTTTTCGAAATGCAGTTCCATGAATCCCACAGGATTGGAGTTTTCGTTCTGGCAAGTATCCAGATCTTTCACACCTTCAGGCAGCATCGCTAATTCACGGCTTATTTGGAAACTGACGCTCTCTGGATCATACACGCGGTACCCTTTAGTGTCTTCGTAGTTCCAACGAATTTTCCCTTTTTGGATTTGGCATCAAACTTTCTTTCATATTTTTAAATGCTTCAGATAGGTTTTTGTCCAGTCCACACCTCTTCTGGTGTTCCAGTCACACCTTTCTCCAACGCTCGTGATGGACTTCGATTCACCAAATAACCTGCAGTTGATATTGAATCTACTCGAAATTCATTTCCGAGTTTGACGTCATTCAGCATAGATCTTGCTTTCTCTACCAAAGTGCGGTTCATCCGCTGTGCGACTCCGTTTTGTTCTGTTGTATACTGGCATGTTGTTTGATGTCGAATCCCTTCTTCTTCGAACAACTTACGAAACTCTTTATTGACGAATTGTCTCCCGTTGTCCGATCGCAAAACATTAATGTTCTTGCATGATTGCTTCTCAGCCTTTGCTCTGAATACTTTGAACGCTCCAAACACTTCATTCTTCTTCTGAGGAATGAACACGGTCACCTTCCGGCTTGCATCATCCACAAATGTCATGAAATAACGACTGCCTCCTTTGGACGGAACTTCAATCGGCCCACACAAGTCCGAGTGCACCAACTGTAGCAATTCTTCGGTCTTCGATTCGCTACTTGGGACCGGTTGACCTACTTGCTTACCTTCCAGACAATCCAGAGCTTTATTTCCAAAATCGATTCCGCAAGCAATTTGTTTCAGTTTCTTCAGACTTCTTTCGTTGAGATGCCCGAGGCGTCTATGCCAAAGATCAATGTTGCTTGTGAGAAACACCTTCTCCTGGCGCTACACCCGGTACACCGGTACTTCGACACCGTTAATGATCATCGATAAATCGTTGATCAGCCCTTGCCATATGACAGGTTGCCCCGGAGTCGAAACACCATTCGTTCGTGTTCACGTTTCTAATCGCAAAAATACTGCAAAACCCTCTCTGCTTGTTCGTCTTCGTGATTATCTTCTTTTCTGGACATTTCGCGGCAAAATACCCTGACATCTGCCAATTGAAGCACGTCCTCGCATCAGTCTTTTCTTTCGGCTTCACGTCCTGCAAAAAGTGCTCGCAGCTTGGTGTCCTCGTTAACTCCTTCATCGTTGACATTCCAAGTTTCTTCTCGAATGAGAATCATCCGCATAGCAAATGCCCATGTCGAATAATTTTCTCTTCCACGCAGCTTCTCTATGGCAGGCAATGCCACGGATCCTCCGTTGACTCGTACACTTCCCGTTACAGTCGAACTTCCTCGTCGCTGTCCATCTCCAAGCTATCCGGATCGAAAACGTACGTCAAGTGACATTTTCTTGAAGATTTCTTTCGTTTTTCAATAAGCTTCCGGTTTGGGTTCTGGGCCCATAACCTATTGTAGATTCAATAAGAAAAGCGGCCTTATCTGATGAACGTAACACAGTGGAGTGAAAATTTTATTCGAGGTCAAGTAACAGATAATAATTATAGACACTGTATATAGACCGGACAACGCAAAATCATACAATCTGCAAACCCTGGAAAATGTCATAAATTTGATCATTTGATCTGGCACCACTTGTATTTGTACAAACTTGAAGTAAACAGCGCAGTAGGCTATAAGAGACATTCGGTTTCGATGTTGGTAGTTTGTTTTGATTCCGTTTGAAGATAATCATTAAAAAGCACAGTGAAAAGTGTCGTGCAAAAAATGAATTGTTTGGAGCGAAATTGTGGCAATTACTCGCGATGTGAAGTGCATTCTGTGGGTTTCTTCCGGTTAACAAAGAAAGATAACATGAGGCAGAAATGGCTTGCATTTACTGAATATGGAAGTAGAAAATCCCTTATTCCGTCATAATTGGCTTGTGTCAAAACAATAATTGATCACAATACTTGCTTGTTTAAAGTGAATCAAAAGTTGACAGTCCGTTTGGCTGCATTTTTTGACAATTATTGTCCGGTCTATATACAGTGTCTATAATAATAATGCATAGCGACGCGGTTACAGCCTACTAATACAATACCATCTTTGCTTTTTCGTTAATTGCTGCTGCGATTTGACCACAGCAATTGCTGAGGTTAACCCATAATTTCTCGATTGGCCGCAACTGAAAAGCGTTCGAAGTGTTGGTGGTCTTCGGTAATGGTGTTTAGGTGATTCATTTCGTCCAATGATCTTTTGCCGATGCCAGGTCCGGTCGAAACATAACATTTTCTCCCATATGGTGTTCCTCGGTGAACGCGGTCACTTCCGGTCCGATACTTTAAATCTCCCTATTTACAGTATGCCCCGAGGACAAAAAACAGGGGCTTCGGCATTTATTTCCACGACAGAACCTTCATCCGATATTTGGCTTAGTTTTGCGCTTTAGCTTCTGCTTGAACTTCCGGTCGCGCGGGACCGTTGAACGGTCGGTATCAGGCTTCCTTGCGCTGCATTTTCCTTCATCTTTGATCTTGCGGATTCCGGGCCCCAAAGTGGAAGATTGCCGGAGTATGAACGGAAGTTTTAATACTGCTTTACTGCCACTGATGGCCAAAACAACTGATATCACTGTCAAAGTTTGAAAACAAGTAAACAAAAGGTCTACTATGATTGGTGGTTTGTGAAAAGCGTCACGAGATTTGGGCGCCTGTGTGTTTTAAACGGAGCCCGGGATTTGATTTCCCGTGGGGGGAATTAAGTCTACACAAGAAATACAGTCTTCCTGAAGTGTAAACCCAACCGCGGGATTTACTCCGGAAAATAAAATTCATCTGCACACACTACATCGTCGGCGGCACAAATCATTCTGAATTGTTTCCGGGCGGAATTCGCAAGTTTGAGCTCGAACACGGAAAACATATTAAAATGGAGCAGAGTTCCGAAACAGTTTTTTTCTCTCTCGAAGACTTTGACGGTTTGATCAGTTCGGGTAAAATTGATGACAGCTAACTCAGGATGAAATATTGGACGAAGAATTATAGAGTTCGTTCCAAAAAAAAAAATAAACAAAAAAAGGAAAGGCGTAGCCAAAACGACAAAACGGAACAAGGAGATTAACATTAAAGTTGCTCTTTGCCAAAAAAATTCAAAACTTCCTTGCTTGTACCAAACAACAAGCAAGGAGTATTCCAACAAAACAGCTAAAGGGGCTATTTGGCAAAAAATCAGTTGTACTATTTTATCGTCCCTGAACAAATACACCAGTGTCCAGGAGTGCCGGATGTACTGGGATGCGTTGAGGGAATCGGCCAGGTAAAAAACATACATTGTTACAGTAAGCTTAAATAAAATAATTCGTAAATTTCTAGCTTTTATCTTGATAAAGCTAAACTCCAGAAGATTTGTTATAAATCCGGTGCACCACGTGCATGGCCATTAGCTGAAGCTCCCAGGTAACCAATAAGCATATTAGCATATGCAGTAAATCAACCCTAAATCTGCATTTCAGATGCTACAAGCATTATATTAGCATTATATCAGCATCTTGAATGCTATCTGTTGTAAAGCTGCAGTTCATATGCTATTTAAATGCTTGTAGCCTGTAATAAGCATTTCGAATGCAAAATCAAACCGCTGGAATGGCCTCCACAAAGCCCGGACCTCAATCCCATCGAGAATTTGTGGGCGATTCTCGATGCCAGGGTTGACAAAACTGGTGTTACCAATAAAAATAACTATTTTGAAGCCCTGGAGCGCGCCTGGGAAGAGCTAGATCCACAGCACCTAAAGAACCTGGTCGAGAGCATGTCGAAGCGCCTGCAGGAGGCACTGAAGGCCAAAGGAGGACACATCAATTATTGAAATGCTTTTATTTTACTTTAATTTATGTTTTCTGTAGCCTAAAGAAGTGGGCACTTTATTTTGTCACTGTTTTTTTTCAACACAAATTGATTTTTTTTTCTTTAAGTAAAACTCCTTTTTCTTCAGTATTCCATTAGTGAAACTTAGAAAGAATTTAAAAAATAAGATAATAAAAGAACACACTGTATGTGTTTACTTTAATTTGAACCAAGTAAATGAGAGAAATTGAAAAAAAGGATGAGGTGGGCACTTTATTTTGCCTATCAGTGTATTAGATTTCCCACTTTATTAGCATTAGTGGTTTACTGATTAAGAAATCCATGTCTGATAAATCTTACGTCCGTTTGAATCTAAAGAAAACGCCTGGTGAATTTTCATTGTTACTATTATTTCTTCCATGAAAATCTTCATCCGTTTGCACTGAAAAGTTTCTATACTTATATAAAATATAAGTAAGTTCTTGAAAGAAGAATTTCCAAGTCAACCACACGGATAGTATAACCAACCCAAAAGTTACACTCAAAATTGGCATATCAAACTGAAACAGAGTTAATAATAGAAGAGTTATGCAAAGAGGAACTTGATACACTGATGTAAAGTAACTCTCATTTTTCGTACTTTAAAAGCTTTGCTCGATAGGATCACTGTTTGACAGTTCGATTGTCTGATACACCGGAAATAATCCACACATATTTATTGGCAAGAATCTATACAAAATTCCACATAATATATTTCTGTTTACACGTAAAAGACCACAAATGAATTTTATGTGGCACATTTAAAGTATATGTGGTCACACATAGTGGTTATTTGTACACATACAAAATATGTGTGATTACAAAAAGGCTTTATTTGTTGATTATATTGCTTAAACTCGGGTGTTTGACACATAGATATTGTCATTGCTTTTCTATCAGTGTAGGTAGATTTAGTCTCACCCTTAGTGCATTCCGTATCAACTCTTGACTGAAGCATCAAAATGACTTGAATTAGTCAGAGAATTTGCAATGATCTCAGCTGTAAGCGATATAGTTTCGCATCGTATTGATTCTGAAGAACTTTAATCAAAACATAATGTCTACACTTGGCATTGAGTAGTGAATTTGATATATGACGGAACTCGGATGACATTTTAAGCAATAATTAAATGTTCGTCGCTAATGAACCTCACATAAATATACTAGATTGTAAGGTAAATATGTTTGTATATTTTTCTCTAGAACTCTTTTAAGTGACATAATATGTAATATTACTATTACATCAAATAAGTATAGGCTGTCTCGATAATTATAAATACAATTATGATTAACCGTCAATTCAAAATGCGTGCACTATTCAACCACTTTTTTGGCTGCGTCCGGTTTTTTACATCCAAATTAAACTGATGTTGTCATTTTGTTTTTCACTTTATTTAGTTTGAAAATGCGTGGTCTTTCTCCAGAGCAAATAAAATGGATTGCGAAGAAACGGTGCACCATCAGTGGTGTTTCGATCAGAAAACTGGCTAAGAAAGAAAGTGTGAGCTTTGGAGCAGTTCAAACCGCATTATGGAAGTATCAACAACCGGGATATTTTGAAGCTTTCCCCGAGACGGGGTAGAAAAGTCCGTCCCGCTGACCTTAGAATCGACAGAAAGGTAAGGAGCTATTTCAAGCGTCAGTCCGAGATGGGGCGAAAAAGCTAAGTACTTCGGCGACTACTGTTATGCGAGTCAAGGAGAGAATGGGCCTGCAGACTCGTCGGAAGCAGAAGCAGCCAAAACGAAGCACCAAACGATCATGAAACCGAGGGCCCAAACGCTGTATGGCAAACCGCTGACAAAAAAATCGGGCTGTGTTATTAAGGACGATGAAACCTGCATAAAACTCGATTATACAACTCTGCCGGGACCACAGTTTTATGCCTCGCTGAAGGGAGAGGATGTTCCTGGATCCGTGAAAGCCATTTACACCGAAAAATTCGGCAAGAAGATAATGGTGTGGCAGGCTATTTGTGGATGTGGAAAACTATCTCGTCCATTAAGTACGACAGACACAATGAATGGTCGAATCTTCGTGAAGCAGTGTCTGCTAAAAAGGTTGCCATCCTTGACCAAGCCTACTATCTTTTGGCCTGATTTTGCTTCCTTTCATTAGTCTAAACATGCTCTAGAGTGGTACAAAAGGAACAATGTTGTATTTGTTCCCAAAGAGATGAATCATCCACCAAACTGCCCAGAGATTCGCGCTATTGAAGCTTTTTGGACTTTGACGAAGGCGAAGCTGAGAAAACACATGAAACCAGCGGAGAGTGTTGAAAAATTTAAGAAAGATGGATAAAAAAAAATAAGAAAGCACTGTGCAGAAGCTTATGAGAAGCGTTAATGGAAAAGTAAGAGAACTCGCCTACCCTACGAATAATCAAGCAAATTGAAATGAAGGTGGAAAGAAAACTTTGTTATTTACTTTGTTTGACAATAAAATAATCAATAATCGTTTTCTTTTATTTGAGAAAGAAAGTGTATTTAATTTTTTTGGAACAGTCTATAAATGAATGAATGAATCTTATTTCAATCACCAAAGTCCATGAATTTTTAAATTTTTTGTTTATTACGATGACATTATGATTTTTTCTTAACTTAAAATTTGGCACCACTGCCCAAACAGCCTCCCATCCTTCATCTTCTGCGGCAGAACGGGAAGAAACATCAGGTATATCACTGGAAAAGGTGTTACCGAGCTCAATTAATTTACAAAACGTGCTTCGTTTTGTCATTAAACGCGCGTGGTGCATTATTTTCCAGTTTGTCCAATAGACCCTGTCCCTCCGCCCTCCGAACAATATCAATCCATTCCAATTCATGTGGCCATCCCACATCGATATGGAAATCGATGAATAAATACTCGTTATGGAATGTATATTTAATAAATTAACACGATTCTGATTAATTATTGATTCAGGCAAGGATGCAGCGCCTGACCGCAACCGGTCCGTAGTAATCGAGTGGGGCAGATTTCGGATTGAACGACCCGTCATGAAACTCATCGGATTTAAATACAAAATTTCACACGTTTATTTCGATTCACATCTTTTGTTTTTTCATTACTGAAGTACTACAATACATGATTAACTTTCCCTAGGATCGTACTGCAAAAATGGCAATCGGGATGATACACAGTTCTATTCCTAGACGGAGATAATAAATATGGCTGGAAGTCATCTCTCCTCTGTAGCTGCCAATGGCTATGCAGCTTATCCCTCGGCACCGGTTTTCTTCTGCAAAGGTTAGGAAAAATATTTTAAAATCATGACAACCGTTTGTTAGCACCTCCAGGTAGGACTTACCACTGGTGGTAAATATTTGGTTTCCTTAGCTTCACAGGACTCTTCTGCGTGCAGGCCACTTCGCAGCTTGCAGACGCAATCGCTGCTGACCTCCGTTCGTGCAATGTGCTCAGCGAGGGCCGCTGTCATAACCGTAATGAAAGCCTTCTTATCCTTGGCTTGCTTCTGTCCACTGAAGTTCTGCAGCACAAATACGAATCCGTTGTTCTGGCTTACCATATCGACCAGCATGTCCGAGTCGTATTTCAGGGTGTTCTTCAACTCGGTAGATCCGAAAACACGCTTCGGGTTGTCCTTCACAGTGTATGCCTGTTTCGAGTTGAAGCCTGCAAGAGGATTACATTTACCATCAAATTTCAATTGTCAGCAGGTCCTAAGCTAGTTCCAGATACATACCGACAACTTCCTTCACCTTCTTCGAGTCCTTGCTGCTGGTGATGCCAAGGTTCTTTACTGGAGTGACGACGTGCAGTCCAACGCCCTTGGTCTTCAAATCCAGGGTAGCCAATACAGACTTAACGGCTACGAGCCCACGCAAAAAATAGTTGAACAATAGTATCTCGTCCCTTCCTACAATCAAATCACCCGAAACTTACCGGATTTGGCACTTTTTCCGTGTCGTCGGAGTGGACTCAGCACGATGTGCCTAGCGGCAGCACGGAACGGATACCGTAGTGCCTCAAGAAAGCACGGGCGTCCGGAGTTACTCCCAAATCTTCGGCAACCTTCTCCGACAAGTCATGGAGGGTCTTCAGGAAATCATCAACATTTTGTTACCAGTCACCAAGGCCTTGCAGTTCTCCGGTCCGCTGACATCGGCCTGTCCCAGCTGCCAGGCGTAGTCCAAGTTCTCCACCGTTGCTGAACAGACTAACGTACTCTGATTTCTGTTGAAGCCCAGCACAACCACGTGCACATCGTTAGATGTTATTCGATTTCAGTTCCTTGCGCAGATCGTTGATCGTTGCCTGACCAGTTCACCGAGCAGACTTTCGATCTGAAGTGTCCACAACAAATACAACGTCAGCTTGTTTCTGCGGTGACTTAACACTGAACGTATCTCCAACATCGATTTTCTTGCCTCAACTGAGCAGGTTTGGCATTGAGCGGGGACACTGACTGGAATCATTTCCAAGCGGCACGATGATGCATGGCCATAGCAATTGCACAACCAGCTTCCTCAGCATTTTCGACACCATGGACGGTATGTTCACAGGCTTCCCGGTAGTTGGCTCTGATCCTTGAAGAAGTAGTAATATCTATCGAACTGTCCGAACCGAACGGTTTTGCGCACACCGGGCTGCTGTGCTCGTGTTGAGTATGTCCTGGATCAGCGACCGCAGCACACGACTTGGTGACCTTGTGGTGTTGGCAAAGTCAGTCGAACTCTAGCAACCTTTCCATTTGGCAAAACGAAGTCATCGTTTGGCTCGTTGTTTCCGTTACCCAGCAGACCACGTACCTTTCCGAGATAGAAACCAGACACGGTAAAGTGACAAACCTTCAAATCGGTAGTACACATGACGCTTGCTCCGTAGGTTGTCAGCAGATTTACGGTGTAGTAGCGTCTCCAAACATGGACGTCATTCTTGTGCAATGGTAGATCGGTAGCCTTACCATTCAAAGTTACTACACCATTATCACTCAGTTCCGACGACATCCTCATCAACCAATGAGACTGACTTAAGCTTTCCATTCTGCGGCATTTAGCCACAATACTGAGTTTCCGTCAACAAAGTCCGAAGCTAGCACGTACTGGCGGCTTCCGGGAAGGTGAGTGCTGTCCATCGAAGGTGAAGAAGTGACTTCCGTGCAAGCTCTCCGCGCAGCAGTGAATGGCGGTAGAACTGCGAATGGATTCCATGCGTACGGACGGAATTGGTACAGAAGGTCACGCAATGAGTAGAACTTCCGTTACGAAGATAGCGAACGGACTGAATTTAACACTGCTGACATATGAAGACCTTGAACGTCATGAAAGATGGAAACCACTGGGCAAATCCTGGATCGTCCAGAGAAGTAGAAACAGTCGAGGGCTTAATCTATCGAACAATAGGCTCACAGCCTTGATCGTAGAAATGCACAAAGATGTTCTTGAGTTCTTCAACGTCATTCACCTTCTTGTTGTCCAGTTTGTTTGTTACGTACTGGTTAACCGAGGACGTGAATGTTTTGATCTCTAGTACTGATACAAATCTTCCACCAGAGTCAACAATTCCTTCAGCAGCTGGAAGGCATAACGATCAGCACCCTTCGAAGTACTCCTTGAATGTTTCCTTGAGCACCTGGAACTCATCGAATGAACTGGAAGTACTCCTGAACCAGTTTGTACAGTTCCTTGAATTCCTTGTCTCAGCGTTGCACCGGCCTTGTTGAATGCTTGAGCGAAGCTCTTGAACAGTTCCGAAACGTTCTTACGCACCTTGTTGAAGCCTTCCTCAAAAGCCTTCAATGACTTGACAGATGCGTTCGAACACGGCTACGACCAGCTTGACGGTCTCTTCGTACACACCGTACACCAGCGTTTCAGCCTTGCCGTGCAGCTCCTTCAGAACAGGCAGAACTTTGGTGTTGAATGTTTCGTCAGTTTTCCAACGACATCAGTAACGACGGCGGAGACCTTCTTGAAGTTTTCGCATAGACCTTCGTCAGTTGATTTACGACTTCGTTGACGGCAGCAAAGACCTTGGTGCGAATTCGAAGAACTGCTTGATGGTTGGATCCTGAGCAATTCATCCTGCATCTTCTTCAACTGATCGGTATAGTCAGCTTGGAATTTGCTGAAATCGGCACGAAGCTACGACGTTGTTCATAACCTTGTTTGACATCGGCGGTCACCTATGTACTTCTTCTCGAATTCGGCCTTGTTCGTTTCCGCAGGTCAGCCTGTAGTTGCTTGTTGAATGCTTGCAGGAAACTCTTGGCATTGTCTTCGCTAACCTTGTACTCGGTGGTCACAGGAAATGGTGAAGTCAAAGGCAACCTTTGCGTTCAGCAGCTCTCGTCCGTTTCCGCGTATTTTGGAGTAGCCGTCTTATCGACAGCTGAATGTTCCGTCAACCACAAAGAATTTGATCCTGAGTGAGCGAGAATTTGAAGCAGACGACAAACCGTTGACAGGTGGTACGGGCAACAACTGGAGGCGAGCTGGAGCGTCACTTGACAAAAGTTGACGCAAAGATCAGCCTGCCATACGCTTCTTGACATCGTGGTGGTACCATGGGCACGGACCAGTTCATCGCTGGAACTGCTTGAGCAGGTAAAGTCAAACTCTTCAGAGGCTTTGCAAACAGGTGCGTTCCAACCGGAAGTCCTCGAATGGAAGATCGATCAAAGTGCGTGTAGGTGCCTAGCCGCCTGGCCAGCGGGAGAGTGCAGCAACGTCCGTTAAATCCACAGATTGAATCCAAGACCCTTGCCAGGCGGTACACACTGCACCTGCCGAGCGCGTTGAAGCCCTTCGACGTCGGCTCACTACTGACATTGTCGGCAGCAGGGCAAACAATCTTATCGTTGGCATTCTTAAACACATCCAGCTCAAACTTTCCGTCAGCGAATGCCTGCTTCTCCATCCAAAATCACCCGAACGCGCAACAACCAGATCCTTGACGGTTGGACGCGAGAACTTGGTGCGATCACACCGCCACCTCACTCCAGCCAGAGCCAACCAGTTTAGTTTCTCCGTTGAAACCGAAAGTGGCTTTGTTATTCGGGAATTCTTCTTGTCCAGCGCAGGAACGACACGGTGCTACATCAGTACTGCGCCGAATTTGTCTCTTCGGGTATTTGAACACGCCTTCAACAACGAGAGAGCGAGTTGGCAGAACGCAGACTTGCCCTAGCGCTGTTGGGGTGGAGACATAGGTTGAGTATTGATATCTTCAGGCTACGTTGCTTTTCCTTCAATTCAACACTCGGTGGTGTGATCAAGAGGTGAACCTGTTTCCACTAGTCTTGGATGCCCAGTCAAATTCACGTTTATATCCTAGCTGCTGCAGATTCGACCGAAACCAATGCTTCGTGGTTGAATTTCTCTCAACGACGCTCCAACTTGCATTGAACTTCGACATTGGCGCATTTCTTCTGCTCATCGCAAACGGTAAGTGCTTCGGTCAGAAATCGTTTGGCTTGACGCGGACCTCCGTCGAAACGCTGTTCTTCCCGATCCGATCCGACAGAGCAGAAAGGCATATCCGCTTCTCGCAGTTTCTCACGAACCAGCTTGAACGCAGCAGTTCATTGTTGCTTGATCGTACAACCGCGCTTCCTTGGCCTTTCGCAATGATTGTTGCTCTGCCTGTTCGTTCCCTTGACGGGAGTAGTCGCGCAATCCAATCTCAGAACGTTCTTTCCATCGGATGAAGCCCTTAAATTCAACACCTTTACCAGTGATGCCGTTGCTATTGAGTTAACTTCGACGGTGCACCTTCTTGGCATCCATTTTGGGATACATCGACGCAAACCTGGCATAGAAAGTTTCGTAGCTTTGGAAGCTGGCTTCGACGTTAGCGTCCAGTGTTGAAGTCGCCGCAGTGCTCGGGACCCTAGCGTTAGCCTTAAAAGGCAATACGATCGCTCAGCACCTGGTAGCCTCCGTAAACCTTGACGGTCGTTTCTTGGATATCCGAGAGTGAAGAGTCTGCCGATGGGGCAGTTTCAGAAAGAACAACAGCGTTACCAACACTGTATGCCTTTCCGTCAGCGACCAAATTCAGCCGTGTGGTAAGCAGCTCTCACCGGACTCGACAGAGCGAAGGTCAGCTCAACGTTCTTGACCTTATCGTAAGTCAGACTTCAGGGTGGCATGCAGGAAACATCATCAGCAACCGTGGGCCTGGGCATCACCGGGCAACTCCAGGCCTTACCTCTTTCCGTAGTTGACCTTCACCGTGCCCGGCATGGTCGATAGGTGGTCCATCTTCGTTGCCTTCATGGTTGAACATTACATCGGCAGCGAAATGGATCGGTTTCCGGGAGACTCTAGTTTTGCAACGCTTCCAGTTCCGTGGTTAACGTTGTTTTTCGTCGTAGTTGCCAGCTAAACCTTTGTCGTTATAACCGAATGTGCCAGTATACTCAAAATCCCATGAACCAGCACGTTGTCCGGCTCTAGATAGTCACCTTGGACTCAACGACAGATAGTTCTCACGCGGAGCTGAGGGCCGTTCACGGTTGCCTTCAGTTCATGAGTATGCGCCTTTCCGGGCTTTCCGGATGATGGTAGTTACTGCTGACGGCAATTTCGTCAGAAGTCATCTATACTTTCCACCAACTCTTGCATAACAGGCATGTTTTCAGTACTCATCCAGATCAGCCTGAACTTCAGTTTGAGGTGACCAGTGATCCCTGTACTTTGATCGTGGAGGGCAGCTGTCTTGAAACGTCCAGCTGGTGATGCTTGCATTCAGTTGGACATCCTTGCAGCCTTTCCATCTGTTAAAATTTCTGGTGATTGTAGAACCATATCGAAGAAACGAGATCGTGTGTCATCATCCTCGAGAGTCTATCAAAGACACGCTTCGTTTCTTTCTACCCGCAGTTGATCAACCACCTTAGCTGTGACGCTTCCTGTAATCCTTCTTGTCATCCTTTTCCAATACACCACGCCGAATGTTCTGGACAGCTGACGTCTGCCAGGTCTGATAACTTCTGCAGATCCACGAGCCCATCATTTGCTGTCCCTGCATTGTTGTTCCATATGACTTTTTCAGAAGACTTCCATTTGGTCTTGCCACGAAGCCAGTTTTGGCAACCTTGTTCTTACACGAAGTAATCTCGGTAGCATCTTTCTCAGCCGTAGCAGGTCTCAGAACGACACCAAATACACTGGAGCCAGTTGATCTGAACTTAGTGGTCGAGCTTGGAGTTTGCGTTCCTGCTCTAGAATTGAACCATGTTCCAGTCAATTTCGTATTGTCCCTTGTTATCTGAATTCACCATTTGTCACAGGTCCTGACAGCAACCATGGACAATGATTAATTTTTCGCCGAAGAAGAAGACAAACTACGTAATTCTTCCATTCGCGCTGGTGCGGTCGAGCTTACATCACATGGCGGGCCCATCTTTCCAACGAGAACCTTAAGGTTTGAGCACACGGTCAGCGGGCCTGGTCTCGATGAATGGAGTCAGCCCACGGAGCCAGAATATATTGTCATAGTTGTATAGAACTGTTTGGCAAAGTCTAAGATAATCACTTACTAGGATCAGCCTTTTTCAACAGCAACAACAGACCTTCCAGACGAGCTTCACACCTGTTCGCTGAACTGGTTATCAACCATCAGATCAACTTATTCCAGCACGCCAGACGGTTCTGGAACTTGCTCTGACTAACCATGGTGCGCTTCTGAGACGAACCTTAATAGCGCTGTTGAGCGATCCTCCCACAACATCACCCAGCAGATTTTCGCCAGTCAAGGATCGCATGCCAAGAAGGAACCTGGCACTGTCACCTGCACTTCCGCCGACTTTAACTGATTCTTGCTGGTATAGTGTCGAAGGAACCAACTGGTTGGCAATCCAGCTATCGACATTCAGCGATTGCAGTTTTATCGATCAATAAAATACGACGTGATATTACCATCAATAATAATATGTGACATAAAGAAAATTTTTTTTACATCAAAAAGGCACATCAAAAGACAAATTAAAGGAGACGGCATAAAGAAATAATACTTTTTTGTAAATAAAAAAAAAAAAATGACAACTTCGAATCCAGCATTTGATTCAGTTCTATAGCGATTGAGCCATTGTTGGTGTCTTTGCCAGACAAAAGACGAAAACGTTTTTGAACTGAATGGAAATGAAACTTGTATTTTAAGAGCCGACAACATGTTGCGTGGTTCACCTCAAGTCTACCGAGTTTTCCGTGTATCGTCACCAGTAACGCCAGTTCTTCTCGCATCGCCATCGGATTTCTTCGACGAAATTGATGCCGGGCTGAAGTCCAGGTGTCCCTGACGGCATTCTTGCTAGTACCGACAACCACAGCCAGGCTGAATATCGCTGGTCCATTCTGAACCACAAAATCCGTTGGATTGTGGTCTTTTGCGGTACGGACCAACTCATCAACATTTTCCAGTTAGTACTTGGTGGAACAATGGCTTTCTCAACGGCAATCTTCCGGTAGTTTGACGACCTTGCACCCCAGTACTCCCACCGGAGAGGCGTACGGTAGACTCGGTACATATTCCTGTCGTTCAGCGATCCACCTCTTCAAATCCAACCTACGGTACTATCTGGTCCATTGCGGGAATGTAGCGGCAGCTGCTTCCTGTCATGGTTGTTTTAATCCATGGCGATCAATCGCCTTTCAGCGGATACATAAGAGTAGCCTTCACGCGATTCTCCCCGGTAAAGCTCTGAAAATGGTTAAGCAATGTTTCGTCAGTTCCAGGATATCACCATCGTCAACAACAAACTCTGATGCGCGTTTGTTCAGAATCGTCGGTCTTGCAGCGAGATGGGATCAACTTCCGCGATATTCCAGCGTGATACTTCCATCCAATGGAACCATAGCCTTCCGGGTACTATTTATCCCGCAGAAGACACAGAGTAATCGCACGATGATGGTATGAGGTTGACACGAAGCATCTTGAACTCCGACTCCATGATTCATCTTCAGCATGGAGGAGATCAGTTGATTGCCGCGTTCACGTGCAACGAACCGTTTTCACGGTTATGTGCTTTGAATAGTTCCTGCTTTTTCACAGAGGAGTCAACCACGTCGTGTAAGATTTCCACCATCCAGCAGAGCAAGTTGCATGGCACTGCCTGCAGATTATGAAACCAACGCTTGAGAGCTGCACGCCAGTGGTCGAATGCATCAACGCCTGAAAGTTCAGTTACTGTAGCTTCCGCTTGGTACTAATTCACACACCGGTGTTCTTGTAGTCCTGACGACTTTGAAATGACTTTATCGCCAGTCGTCGACACACCAGTACCGGCGAAGACATTCAGCGGGCAGCATCATTGCAGCAGGTAACGATCGAATCACGAACAGAGTATGCTGTTCGAAATACATTGTGAGACGCGGCACTCAAGAACCTGTCAATATCTGAAGCATCTTCCAAAAATCAGGGTGCTGGAAATATGCTCACCTGAGCTTCAGGAAGAACAGTTCAGATCCAAAGAATTGACCGACACATCCAGATTAAAATCACAGCGCATCGCTCGTGTTCGGCGTTCCTTGCGAAAGTCATATCCTCTTCAGTCCAGTGAAAATCGGCTGTTTTCCGGAAAGCTTCCGCGCTGTCGCAGTCGAGAGTACGAGCGCGCTTGCACTCCAGTTCACGGAAGAATCCTTCGGGCCAGCAGTGCTCAACAACGCGGTCCAAATTGGGTTCCACATCTCTTCAACTGAACACGCTGGAACGTATTTCCGGAACACTTCCTGGTGCTGTGCTGAATGTTGACCACCCCGGGAGAAATCCTTCGCGAGAGCACTACGTTAGTATCAGCGAGACCTGGGTCCAGAAGAAAGATCCACGCATACAGAGAACTCATTGCCGAAGTAACAACGACGGAAACCGGGAAGGGGGAACGTTTGCTCGCAGGTTAGCGCTGTGGCAGCGACGAGCGTTCCTGAGTTACCGAAGAAGCATTAGAGGCTTCGCCGCAGATGGCATATCGCGAACGATCCGACCTGACAGATCTTTCCCTTATCCAACAGAGCCTGAACTGCAACGGCAGCTACGATGGGGCATTCAACGCAAATGAGATAAGCTGATGATTTCGAGTCTTCATTGCGTCAGAAAGTTCAGCGGATGACAACCTTCTGTTACATAACGCAGCCAGGAAGGCTTTGGAACGCGGCAACACGAACACG
>JASCZW010010546.1:0-36201 GCA_034211315.2 Aedes japonicus | reverse complement strand
TAGGTCAAATGATTGTCATGATCCAGGTTCCAGGGAAGGAAATTATCTCTCATTAGCAGTACTAACGTGCAGGGCTGTGCATTTTCATGACGGTTATAAGACTATGACCATCATCTTCTCATGATCATTAGAACTCACGAATGATGGTCAAATACTCTGTCACTCACAAACTGGTTGATCTCATTTGACCGTTTGTGACTAAAGCATACATGACTGCTGGAGAATGTGATATGAAGAGAGTAGGAAAATCAATCACTCACTAATTATCTCTGAGAACGATTTGCAAGACAAACTATTTTCAGCATAATAGGTGTTAGCCTCTGGCAATTATTGTCCAATTTTAATTCTTTTGGAACCGTTAGACTCAAAAACTCACCCCCTTCATGGATATTATCGGCAATATCCGTTTGGATTTATCTGGTTCCCGGAAATCCGGGTTGCCGGGGCTGTGGTCCTACACTATTACGAAATTCCAATTGGATTTCCCGGATCCTTGGAATAATTCCCACGAGCTATTTCTATTTCAATGTGGATCATATGCCAACTTGTTCCTGGAATGGCCATTCTGTAATAGGTTCCCCTTGGGTCTCGAATGGCCATAAACATATTTAGAAGGAATCCTTGGCAATATGGGTATCAAAATTCTAGAAAGTTCTCCAGGCGGATATTTCTTATCGTTTGTTGCTATCTGATGATCTGTGCCCGAACCGGTTATTCTGGAACAGGTTCCGGGTCCTCAGTTGCCAGAAACTTTGAAGGAAACCCTAGCAATACCGAGGCTACCTCTGAACGTTTTGTGACCATTTCATGATTAGTCCCCAGAACAGGTTCCCGTGGGGTTTCGGAACTTCATCAAATCTCCCCAGTAGGCTATTTCTCCACGAGGCTATCTGATGATCAGTCCCCAAACCGGTTATTCTGGAACAGGTTCCCGTGGGTCCTCAAGTTGCCATTACCATATTTAGAAGGAAACCCTGGCAATATGGGTTTCAAAATTATAAAAGTTCTCCAGAAGACTTTTTCTCAACGTTTTGTTGCCACCTGATAATTTGTCCTCGAAACGGTCATCTCGGAACAGGTTCCCGTCGGGTCTCACGAGGTCATTAACAATAATACCCAACAAACAATCACTCATTAAATAAACATCACTATGACGATTTAAATCAGCAGCGTGTTGAATAATCTCTGAACTATTTTCAATCACAGCTTTTGTTCAGGCATTGTTCACACAAATTTGAGAGTTATTAAGCTGTCGCCAAGTGCTTTTGAATACAGCCAATTGCATATGCTTAAGAAGCAAGCTTTCGGCAATGGAGTTCAGCTGATAATTGAATAACTGCTGTTTAAGTGCTGCACAACACTTGAGGGTCATTCCGAAAGTTAGAGTGACCTTTGTTGAGCTTAGAATATATTCTCTCCTTGTTAATAAAAAGTCATGTTGCAATTTTTCTTCAACATCATTAAGCATATTAAAAAAGCGGTGGTGTCTTTTATAGAACTTTTGTTCAACTTTTTTAAATTCCTAAAAAATTTTGTTTGGATTTTTTGTATGATTTTTCATACGATACGGAAATTTTAAATTCTATGCATATTTATTTTGATATTATTATACATGTAAATTAACAGAAACATTATGGACCATTTATTTATTAACATTTAATATCGAGATTCAGAACCATCAACCTTCGTATCCCCAATTACGTGACATACCAACTGCTCTATCCTAGAATTGAATAAAGTATAAACGAATCGTCTATATAAGCTCAATGTTTTGTATTGAATAGTAGCAGAAGTGATGCTTTATTTGAGCTACATTGTTATTCTATTTATAGCATTGTCTGTAAATAAGCAACATAAGTGCTGAATTAAACGTTCTAATTGTTGTTATTAAACGTCTGAATTAGCAAGCTGTACACAAGCTTTGATATTGGATGTTCGGTTTTACTACGTGCGTTACTGACAAGGCATGTTGAACAAGAGACGATTAAGAGATATGACAATGTTGTCTGCTGTCATTTGTAAACACTGCGCTGTTTTCTATTCGGATGGACAATGTAAATAGTAACCTGTAGAGCTATTTGCTACAAGCAGTTAATTGTAATTTCAACTCTTGAAAACAGGTCCATACATTTTCACCGGCACCAAAAATGAACGTCTTATAAACGAAATTTAGTTAATTTACTGAATTCAATGAATATCTATATCATTTATCGAGCATAACTTGAAGTTGAAAAAGAAATATTGATCAACCAAAATACGAACATTTCGGAGGCTTTACTACGGCATTAAAACGACTTTTATTTTAATTGTAGTTTACTTTGCTGACTATAGGTTTAAACCACAGCTACTATTCAACTTATTATAAGGTTTAATTAGCAAAGCTAGTTAAAAGGCGTTGCATTAGAACTTTATTTCAACTAATTGTACAGTAGTTGAATAAAAGTCAATTAAGACACCTGAGTAAAGCTTTTGTGTTATTTTTCTTCAGCTTATAATTGGATCAGTTGAATAGTGATGTACATTACAGCTATTATTCAATTCAATATCAGGTTTTATTAGCTAGGCTATATAAACGATGTATAAGCGGATTTATAAACTGTTATTCATCTCTTTGTTGAACTGTGTAAATTAAGTTACATATAAATACTAAAAAAGCTTTTACTAAGCGTGTTATTCAAACAAAATGAAACGCTTTATTAAAGTCAATATTTCAATTGAGAACATGATTAATCAGCTTATATTTCAGCCAGATTTTTTTATTCAGCTACGAAAGTCGTAATTCAGCTTTAATAAAGCATGTATGCTTATTTACTGCTTTCGTTTGTTTGTTGGGTAGCCATGAAACTTTGAGAAATATCCTACTGAAGAAATTCAATGAATTTTGAAGCCCATATTGCCAGGTTTTCCTTCTGAAAATATTCATGGCTACTCGAGGCTAAACGGGACGCTGTTCTGGAATGGCAGGTCCGATGACAAATCATCAGATGGCCACTAAACGTTGATAAATATCCTTCTGGCGAAATTTTATGAATTTTGATATCACTATACTAAATATGTCCATGACCACTCGAGGCCAAACGGGAATCAGTTCCGAAATGATCAGCCCGAGAATAAATCATTAGATAGCCACAAAACGTTGAGAAATAGCCTTCTGGATGAATTTCCTGAATTTTGAAACCCATATTGTCAGGGTTTCCTTTTAAAAATATTAATGGCCACTCGAGGCCCATCGGAACCTGACAGGTCCGAAAACAAATCATCAGATGGCTACTAAATGTTGAAAAATATTCTGCTAGAGAAATTTCATGAACTTTGCTGCCCGTATTCGTAGGGATTTCTTCTGAAAATGTACATAGCCACTCGAGGCACCACGGAAACCTGTTACAGAATGGCCGCTCTGGGGATAAGATATTGACATTTATTCCCGGAAATTCAATTGATGTTCCCAAATGTCTCCGTGCACACCACAGCCCTGGAAACCCGGAACACTGGAAACCAAATGATTCCAAATGGTCACGGTGCCAAAAGAATTAAAATCGGTCAATAATTGCCAGAGTTCCAATCATTTGAATCTGGAGGATACCCGAACAGCCTTCGGCCCCTCTTGGCACTTCTTTACAAAATATTTTTATTCAAAAATTTTCCTTCCGTTTTTTACAAAACATGTCAGTGAATTTCAGCTTCCTGTTAAAAAAATGAAATTCCGTAGTGAAAAACCTCAAAAGGTACCCGGGTACCCTGTCAAACACATAAGGGTTAAAGGGAAAAAAAACAACAAATAACCTTCAATCTGCGGCCATATCGCCACTGACGGGGTAATATCTCTTGATTTTGACGGTAGAAATACCGCTACTAGCGATGAGCCATCATGATCGTCTGTTTACTAGAGAAGTAAAATGACGGTCAATTTCCATGACGGTATATTTATTCTTGGTGATACGATCGTACCACATACCACTTGTACAAGATATAGAAAATGAGTGAGAAACGCGAGAGAAATATCTCTCAGTTGTTATTTCATGATGATGAGAAGTTTGAGAGAGTGAGATGCTCTTCTGTTGCTTTGATTGTCAATTGCAAGAATCTCATTTGTCAATTCTAACGCTGTCAGTACCGTGATGGAGCTCAGCACTGCTAACGTGTAATTCAACTACACTTGGGATAGTCTTATGCTGTTATAGAAATCCATGCAATCAAAAATATACCTTTAAACAATTAACATTTTCATTGTCGAAACGGGAAATAACTCACTATATTTTATTAGCAATTGGAACTACATTTATGTGCCTCAAAATAAACAGAACCCTCTGAAGAACACTTATAAAGTTCTTAAAAAAATACAGTTAAAAAAAACACTATAACAAGCGATTGCTATTTGAAAACTAGTAAGATTTAAATCAACACGTCACTTGATCACTTAAATAAATAAAAAATTTAATTTATGAAACACTTCTTTCTTATCAGTAGTAGATGCGAGCAAATTTCTTAAAATTTCTCTAGAAAAAAAACTTGTCCTTTGACAGATAGGCTTAGTTCATTTTTGAATTATACAACTGCTCGCTAAAAAATAGGCTTAAGTTCTTTCTAATGAAATTAAATGCGATTTGCTGGCAGGTACTGGTGATAGTTTGAAAAAGTTTCTTCAAAGTGGGCAAGTGAAATATTAATTAAAAATTTTACTAGTTTGCAATTACTCACGAAGTTTTGTCTTATTTATAGAGTTCTATGTGATTTGATCATTGCTTGTTATCAGTGAGGAAAAATACAACGATTCTCGCGAAATACTTGAAAAGGGTCCAGCGTCTTTAATCGATTCACTGCATTGATTTTATTATTTATTAATCATGGTTAACCTATTGAATTTGTGAACCTGCTAACAGTTTAGGTCGATTAAAGTAGTTCTTAGCTTGCGCATTAATCAATGAATGCTATGAAGAATGTTTTTTAAGCCGCGTTAAATGTTACGCGAAAATTATTTGGTTGACTGATAATTTTATTGATATTATTTTTATTGTTTTGTCATTTGAAGCTAAGACTGATTTTCGGTAAATAACTTACGAATTCAGCAATAATTACACAAGTAAAAAGTAACATTGAATTTTCTGCGTTATCTGATGCGCATAAAGGGAATGCAAGACTTGGCAGAAAATAATGAGATATTCCATGTAATTGCTTCTTTTGATTCACGTTTCATGTTCTGTTTTATCTGTGTAACTATAGCTGATATAACACCTGAACCTAGCCAGTAATATCCAAGATTGCAAACATTGTTGTATGGCGCATGAGAGATTGCAAACATTTGCGTTGTTTACACCTCCTTTGGCTTGAAATTAAACGAGGGGAAATTTTACGCGGTTGTTAATTTTTTTAAGAGTATGGCAACAGAAAAATTCCAAGCTGGAAAAATTAAACAGCGAGTGCTTCAATCAAGGCAACCTTGAAAAACCAACCAACTACTCATGTCGTTTTCGGTTTTAAACCTGGGTCAGGTCTGACTCATGTCGTTTTCGGTTATTGCCAGTGCGGAACTGGGTTCGCCCTAACAGCTGTCAAAACGTTTTTTGTTAGGTAAAGCAGAAGTCGTATGCCAAAAATAAACCCAAAAAGGAGCGGGAATAGTTTCTCTCCCATGTAGGGGATTTGGGGGTACAAGTAGACAGTTCGTTAGAACTATTAAAAAAGCTATCGGTAGTATATGAGCACGATCAAGTGCACAGACTTTTGCCAGTCAAGGTGGTGTATTCGATCACGCCTTGACCTACCCCGCATGGGGATGCTTGGCAAAAGTCTGTGTTTCCTGTTTCGGAATACTACCCAGCGTTGCCAGGTATACCGATTTATCGGTATTCCGATTTTTATTCTCAATACCGATATACCGACAAGGGCTCCGAAAATACCGATTTCCAACTTTTTATACCGATGAATACCGATTTTTTATGAAAGTTGTTTCAACATTATATTTGGTTTATTATTTATCAGCGTGTTTTTTTAGATTTCTTACCCCTAATTAATTGTTTTTCAGAAAATATTTTCTCAATTAAAACTGCACCAGATTTGAATAAATAAAAAAACAAAATAAAGGAATAAAAAAGCTTTAAACGAAAAAAAAGTAAGTAACGATGATATCCAGTTCATTCAGTCACACATAACATTTCATTAGTGTTAAGTTTCAACATTATCCTTTAGCCAATGGCATCTATTTTCGTATCATGTAATAAAACCACAGATAACGCAAGGGAAATTAAATGCCAACTATCAAACATCGCTTTGAGTTTCGTACGGAGGTGATTGCATTGATCAATTTCTCTTAGTCGATATTTGGCTAATATCTTAGTCAAAGCAAGTTTCAGTATTTAACCTGCAAGACGGAGTTATCCTTTATAGCAACGGATATGCCAACTCGTTTATCTGTAGTTATCAATTATTTTCGGATCAAAGAAGAGAAATCGCTATATACAGTTCGCCCTTTCGAGACTCAACGCGAGAAACATTTGAATTAGTCTTAAATGCACGTACGATGAACAAATTTGGAGTCGAGTCGAGTTATTAGTACGAGACACTGAAGAAGTCTGCACATTGTAGACGAAATTTGGAGTGTTATGGTTGTGTGTCTGTGATAAAACTATCGAGTTTAATTATGATATTAAATGCGTTAACAAATGAAGACAGGTTGCAATTTTAAGCAAAATAAACACATCAGTCCTATATTAAGAAGCAACAATACTTTATACATTAATGCTTTTTAATATGGGATTTTCAAAAAAAAAATCAGTTTATTGATAGGGTAGAGCGCTACTTCATCGTAGTCACTTATTTTCGTTCTATCAATCGATCATATATTAGCTTTTCGTGACTAACAAATCCAATTGTATGTAAAAGTGATGTAGAAGGAGATGTTCGCTCATCACCATGAGGCACCAAGAGTGAACAACAATGTTTTTGGCTAGAATGAAAGATGTGAAGAGAAAGTGTTGAAAGGTCCGTCAGAGTGCGGCAGGTAGGAAAATTAACAGATGTTTTTGAAAATTGAGCGAAAGGGCATGTATCCAATGGTACTCGAACCATGGACGTCAATCTTTGCCTAACATCCCACTGCGGGGTAGGTTGTAGCGACGGAACAAGTCCGCCACTTCAACAGGCAAAAATTGACGCATGGAAAGACGCTCATGTACCACTGTGGCTTGTATAGTTTATTCTTAGCGATCTATTGTGTGCACTCTGTTTACTGATGCGCACATGGGAGAGGAACTCTCTCCTTTTTTGGGTTTGTTTTGATTCGCAACGACTGACGATCACTAATGTTTTTTCTCGTCGTCTCCAGCGAACATCTCCTTCTACATCATAATCGCACGGCGAACATCTCCTTCTCCTCGCACGGAGAATACATAACACAACAATTAATGTATGTAAACCCATAAATGGTGGTAACCATTAATTATACTGGTGGGGACCAGTATCGCATCGCTTCACTATGTTTCTCTCCGAGGTCTCTCGGATGATATGTACTACCACCCATTGTAGCACGGAAACTAAGTCCGACAGCAGTGAGCTCTCGTCGCTGTTAGACTTGATCAAGCTTTAATAACCACTGATTATCCTAATCATGCCATTGTATGAAGGGCCAAAAAGGGGTTGGGTAGATCGATAGGCAACATCACTTATACGTATCCACAGGGATATAAAGAATCTCCTTCCAACAACAAGATTGGACAATTGGTCAAAAGAGCAAGCAATCTAACATGAGGATGCCCCAATGGGCGGGGAGAAGAGCCCGCCCTCTATTCACAAACTGTTAACAATGGGGAGTTGGCATTTCCACTCTCCCCATCCAGAGTGCTTCAATCGGGTGCCCTGATGGTCCCTCCCATTCCCATGAAATATTTATATAATAGTGTATGTATTTATGTAAATGAAAAATACTATAATAACTCGGTATCTATTATTTATGATCTCCCTTTGGTGGATCCTGAAATGTAAGAAATGTTGTAAAGTGTTAAAGTGTAGAGTTCTGTGGTTTCACGCTTATGCAAGTTTTTGTTGAAAACAAGCGATAGCAGCAATTTCCCAAAATCTTGATTTGAGGTATCCTAAAAAAGTTTGTTAAATTATACAAAAATAACATATATACATTTTAATTTACTGTTGCCATGGTCACTATTTGCTGCTTGATGTTGATTTTATAACAGCAATACGCTTTTATTTTTGCTGGCTATATAATTATTGCTCCTGTGTAAGGGAGTTAAAGACAAATGGAAAAAACAACAAGAAATTTTTAAATCATCTAAGATGTAAAATCAATAAAACAATTTCATCAAATATAATGATATTGTGAGTTATGATACAGACACATCAGACACTATCCGAATGGCAAACAGCTCAGATTTGGAAAAAGGTCCATTTGCAAACAAATTTAAAAATACATTAGGTAATAAGTGCAAAAGCCTACCATAGATTCCGTCGCAGCTTCTTTTGTTCAACTAGATACTTCTAGATCATAATGATAATTGGACATATAAGACATAATAATTTAAATTATATATAACCTATTAGGAGAAATTATTTAAAAAAAAAAATGTTAAAATATAAATCCCAAAAACACCAGTAATGATAAAAATGATAATGATGGTGATAAAGAAGATTGATAATGGTTATGAATAAACAATGTCCTTTATGATAATATATAGTCGAGGGATATTATAATATGAACTGAAAATTACATCTGTGCCGACTGCTGTTTTGTTGCAATTGTAGACAAACTTCCGCATCCATTATGAACCAGAAAATTTAGACAATGTATGACTGCCATGAGAAAAAAAAAAAATAATATTAAATGTTAAATTATTTTTTAATACCTGATGACCTGGTAGACCTGAAAGATATGATAATGGAAAATTATGACATGATTTACCGGTCGCACCCCCTCACTTCGCTATTGTCAGATTGACAACATTGCCCAGGCTACGCCAACCAGCGTCTCCATGTTTCAGCTGGCAGTCTTTTGTGATCATATGACTCGTGGAGGCGTGAGGTAGGAACTTGTGAGGACCAGAGGTCGGTCGCACCCTCCTGCCAAGTTGTCAACTCACCATTTGTAGCCCCACTTGGGCAAATCATTTATGTACAAGGAAAACAAAATTGGTCCAAGGATGGAACCCTGGGGAACTCCAGAAGAAATAGAAATGAAAGCTGAAAAGATTCCGTTGTTGTAAGCTGTTTGCATTCGACCCTTCAAATACGATTGGATTAAAATTGTGGCATGGCCAGGGAAATTGAAATTTTGACGAAGTTTTTTGCACATAATCTTATGAGAAATAGTGTCGAAAGCTTTTGAGTAGTCAAGAAGTATCAACACTACCGGCTTATTGTTATCCAAAACAATGCCAATATCGTCAAATACTTTTAACATCGCAGTTTTTGCGCTGTGGGGGGCGATACCCCGACTGGTGCATATTGAGAAGGTTGTTGTGTTCGACGTGTTTACAAATTTGTGATTTCAACAAAAATTCAAAAACTTTTGATAAAGCACTTAGAATACTTATCGGTCGTAGGTTGTCAATTGAATCACTGGAAGATTTCTTTTTTATTGGTATAATTTTGGATTTCTTCCATCCATCAGGAAACTGGCTGAATAAGATGATGCAATTAAATAAGTTAGTGAGAGGTTTTACAACAAACGGACAAATTGTTTTCAAAAATTTTAATGGAAGTAAATCTAGTCCTTCCGCGTTTGATTTTACATGATGCATGGCACTAATTACATCGGCCTCACTGACAATATCGAAATAAAATTCGTTTTCAGGAAGTCGCTGTTCTTCGTGACTTTGGATATTACATTCAATCGAAATATTGGGACAACTTAAATTCTTGGCAAAGCTATCATTGATTTCATCAGCATTTAAACCGTTGATCTGACTAGAGTTGGTTTTACCAACACCCATTGATTTGAGTCTTTTCCATAGTTCCTGGGCGGGTAGTTTGGGGTCGAAATGATATGAAAAGTAGTTTGTTTTAGCATCACGAATAAGCTTGTTTACTTTATTGCGCAGCCGTTTGAATAGATTGCGGTCGTTAATGAGCTTTGAGTTTTTCCATGCATTGTAAGCCAAGTCACGATCAACCATAGCTTTGCTTATTTCACTATTGAACCAAGATTTGTGTTTTTTATTAGAATTGAGAACACGAATAGGAACAAAATTCTCGAAAAGATTTGTCATTGCTGAGTTAAAAAACTCCAAAAGATATTGTGGATCAGTAGATTGATAAAAGTTTGACCACTCAAGTTCATTATAGGCGCCCAAAAGTCCATCCACATCCATGGAGTTGTAGTCACGAAAAAGGCGTGTTTTCAATGACGAGAAATTCGTAGAAGAAGCCATTGTTTACGTTTGTCAGTTAGGCCCCAATGAAAAATCTTTGTCAAGATCATGACTGGAAAACACCGGAACATCGATTTGATTAAGTCTTAGCACTTTAGATTTGTGATTAAAGAGCATCAAATCTAATTGGGAAGATCCATTTCTATGGAAAAACGTTGGTTGATTTCCCAAACTAGATAGGTTGAAAGATGAAGAAATTGACATCAATCGAGACGTTTTGGTAGCACCAGTATCAAGGAGATTCGTATTGAAGTCACCCAGTAAAAGTGTGTACCTGTATTTAGCACCAAAATTTTGTAATATTTTGTCTATGTCATCAGTGCAATCGACATCTGGAGGATTATAGAAACAAGCTAGAAGGATTTTTTCACCTTGAATAAAAATTTCCAGCACTAAAAATTCAGTATGCGATTCGATTGCGTGGTTTTCTGATTTACTCAGAACATGATATTTAATCCCTTGTTTTTCATAAATCAAAACTCCCCCTCCTAGCCGTCCAACTCTATCGTGTCTAACTAAATGATATCCGTTCATTGATAAGATACTATTATCGATTCTCTCATTGAGCCAAGACTCTGTAAAACAAACAACATCTACTCTTGCTATCGAAAGTATTTGCCGTAACTCATCGAGCTTACTAAGTTTGCGAGCACAGATACTCTGGCTATTAATACAACACACCGAGAGCTTTCCTTGAACCAATGCCGATTTTAGTACTATTCCGGGCAAACACACATTTGTTGAGACGTGACTGTTATGATTATTAGCCATAAGCATGAGAAAACGAGTAAGCAATTAGGAGGAAACGGTGTTTGAGTACTAAACTAAATTATACGCATATTAACATAAAGAAAGTGTTCATTTGTTAATTCATACAACAGTGACGCAAATGGTTAATCAGCAATAATCACCAATACAACAAAACTATGGCATATATCATCGGTCTTCAGCTCCAACAGCAACAACAGCAGCAGCATTCGGCTCCAACAGCAAATACAGCACCCGTAGCCTGACTTTTAGGAAAGGAGACACGGGAAAAAAGGAGTGGATTCAAGGATAAAAACACTAGCATATAAGGATAAGTTAACGTCGCACTATATTATCCAGATCACTCTCGGACATCACAGCAATCTCACGATCATCTCCCTTCTTCTTGGCGTATACGATCCCATCTCTCGTGAAGACTCCTGATAGTTGTCCGTTTTTCTTCATGGCCAGTGCTTTGGATCGCAATTCCCTCGAAGCCAGTCCAATGTTTTCATTGACGAAGATTCGTTGATTCGTTGAAAATTCAATCCCCAAAAGCGATAGATTGCGAGCGCGTAGATAGCGTGCAAAGAAATCGTTTCTTTGAACCGTTATAGCAAACTGTACCAACAACAAACTGGTGGCTCCAGCCTTTGGAGTCCCCTTGGAAAGTCGCCTGATATCCACCAACGGTAGGCAGTTCTCCGCATAACCCAGGGACTGGCACCATGTCGAGAAATATGCAGAAAGATCCTCTCTTGGTGTAAACGGCACTCCGCTGACAATTAGGTCGTTCATACGCATATTCCGGTCCACTGCAGATACAGCATCCGACTTGGTTCTCTCGATAGACATCGTCAGTTTACGAACAGTGTTGTTGTTTTCCTTACGAAGCTGCTCAATGTCAACACAAATATCGGTTTTCAGTTTACTCATTTGTGTCAAAAGAGAGTCACTCATTTTTTTGAATTCATCCTTGGTATTTTTCTGGCGTACAGCAAACTCACTCAGAGATTCACTCATGCTCTTGAGTTCTTCCTTCGTACTTTGCTGATACGATGCAAACTGCGCCTTCATTAGAGTCGCGAGATCAGATACACTCATGTCGGAGTCCGATCCGCCTTTCGTAGATGATGAACCACACTCCGAAGCTGCCTGGGATCAGATCGATCTAGTGACATCTTCGATCGAATATGGTATACAGACAACCACCAATACAAAGCACAATTCCCGAACCAAAGCCTCTGGCAGTCAATATGGCTTCAATGCACCAAAAAAGTAGTGAGTCTTTTACTGAATTCTTCAATTTCTGCAAGTCACTTTCTCAAACCTTCTGCACAAAACGATGGAGTGGCACCTGATCCTCACGAAAAACAATGGTTGGTGATTTAAAATTGGCTTTTCGCTAAGCAGTTCGCATTTGCGTCAGACAGTATAACTTTACGTGTTCACCATTCTACAGAACTCACACATTATAAACATAGACTGTCAAAATTGAATGTTTATGTTTGTTGATGTTTATAATTTGCACTAATACCATCATACCGACTCGATTTTGAATCCGTTTTCGTTCGGCAATTGCGAGAGTCAGATCTGACCTAGGTTAAAAACCGAAAACGACATCAGTCTCGCAATAACCGAACGAAAACGGATCCAGTGTCGAGTCAGTATGATAGTATTAGTGCAAACCGTAAACATAAACAAACATTAACATTTCATTTTGACAGTTCACGTTTGTGTGTATTGGTGAATCCATGTTGGACCTCGAAAAAAGTTGAGAGCGAACCTTATCGATGTTGGGTCGGATCAAATTTCAGTAGCATGATGCTTTTAGTCCCTTTTAGTTTTTCTATAAATTCGTTTGTTCATCACAAACTCAAATTCCAAAATACGGAAATTCTGGTTTTCTAACTTCATCGGAGATAAGCGTTGGTCTTTCGGGCTTAGACCATAACCCCATAATTTCGCATGATTATCGAATGTCTATTTTCATTTTAATCCAATACAAGTTTGAGGTTGGTTAACAGTTTCGATTTAAACATTTCAATGTTGACTCATAACATTTTGTAGAATACATGATTGAAGGTACTTGATTATCATCAACCTTGACATCTCCTACGCCCTGACTGCGGGTAGTTGAATTCAAAGCGATTTGTAAATTGAGTCGCAATTCAAATCATTTCCCATTATCGTGCTCAGTGGTTCTCAAATAATTGGTAGTGTGAATCATACAGATGTGCGTTACGACTTTGGAAAACGTGAATGGTGTTAAGATGACTACTACTACCACTAGGTTCTGCTTCAATTGCTTGCTGATCCGAAGAGATTGAAATCCTTCTGGCGGACGAATTCTTCAGATGTGATTTTACTGGCATGGGATTTTTTGGCGATATCATAATACGGGGGTGCATTGGTTTGCCCTAATCGTTCTCAACACCTTCAAATGAAACTTCTGATCCTTAGCTCCACTACGACGTTTGCTTTTAAACTGCCTATCGATAGTATGCCGCTTATGAAAATGTTGAAGTACGCTGCGCACGGTTAACAATTTCGCGATTTTTGAGCCTGACCGGATTTCGGATTCTTGAATTAATGTTCGGTTCGCGACTTTCAACAAGTATAAAACCTTTGATACAAAACAAATCGTGACAAACATATCAGCACTGAAAGAAGACAAAACTTCCCGATCCAACCACTAAGGGCGCTACAGTGGAATAAACACTGCGTCCAACTATTCAATGACTAAAGACAATAGCAACTTAAAGACTTCTTGAAAAATTCCTTTTGTTATCGTCTTGTAAACTTCTTCCAAAGATTTTGAGGTCTTCCAACCAATCTTCCAAATGCACTTCCACCAGCTCTTATTCGGGATTTTCTATAGATTCTTTTATGGGTATGCTCTTGTTCTTATCGTGAACTATCGCCTGGTTTTTATTAATAAGGCGCCCAAACCAGCCTAATGACTTCATACTATCCAAATCCTCCGAATCAGCTTGTAAGTTCTTCATGATTTTGTAGTATACTTTCCCTCTAATATGTTTATGAACTTCATTTATGGGGTGTTCCTTATAATATATTCAGATATTTTTGTGGCTTTCTTCCAGAGATTTTCAGTGCCATTTCTTAACCTCTTCGTACACGTTCTAAATCTGACATGAGCTTATCAAATTTATTACCACCAATCTATGCTAAATAAAGCGAGTCCCGAAACAAATTTTATGTCATCACACGACCGTTATAGGTTTAACAGAAATCCAAACAAACCTTTTTCTTAATATTTATCAAGTAGGTCTCGTCATCCATTATGACCACGACGCCGCGCTTCGCCGCCGAGTTGTTCTTCACCTGCACCTTCAGCCGCTGCTTCTGGGTGATTGTCTGCTCCTCAGACATGGCTGGCCTCACCGTTTGGTCGATTCCCCCAACCTCTCGGACCAATGCGCGGTACAATGAGGCCACTTTGCCCTCGGTCTTCCTCTTCAGCTTCTGCTTCTTTTTGCTGTCGCGCAGCCTTTTCGGATAACTGGAGCCAGGCTTCCGATCGATGCTCTTGCCTATCTTCAGAAGGGAAAGGGTGTTGTAAATGCCGAATCAGCTATATCCAGGATCTGCTGAAAATCAACCGATAATGCTGTCAATTTTTTTCTGTACACAACTGGGTTGCTAGGATTGGCGATCTCTTTATAATTCTCGAGTACTTTTTCAAACAGACGTGTCTGATTTTGTAAGCAAGGAGGGGAAGGGAGATTCAAACGATAAATTCTTGAACCCCTTAGTACTTTCATGCAAACTAGGGCCAGCAACACCAGGAAAAATATTTCCCCAACATGATGCTGATACGTGATAGTACGAGACACTGAAGAAGTCTGCACATTGTATCTGTCAAGATAAGCAAAGGTAGTTGGAATTAAGGTGAATCGCTGCTCCATGTATTTTTTGCTATCTTTTATCTCGCTCTTGCAAACTCACCTTGCCATTCCAAATTGATAAATCTCGATTGTTTGTGAATGAACATCGAATCGAACTCTATCAGATTGCTCACAGCAAGTAAGCATACAAACTGATGTGATTAAAATTTCAATACCTAGTACCGACTCTGAGTTATATCAATTCTAAATGTTGAGGTAATGACTGTCATCAAGAATGATTCAGCATATGCCCTTAAATGGAAAATACTAATTTTTCTTCTAATTTTTTGTTACAGGTATTCCACTAAACAGCTCAAACCCTCTAGGATTAATGATACTGATGCTACTTTCCGTGAGGGTGCGGAGAGTTTCGAGAAATGTATGTTTGAATCTTACTTTGTTTACAAAATCAGATACGTCAGTTTTAATAAGTAGTCGAGAATTCAACGCAAGGTACCCTGTCACACGTACACTTAAAAAACTAGACACGTTGTTTCCACGTGAAATTTCACGTAACTTTCACCTGAACACATATCCAAATTTTCTTCAATAAATCAGGTGAACATTACGTGTCAGCGAAGTACGTAAAAAATCACGTAACATTTATGTGGTTTTTACGTTGAATGAGGCTATACGTGGAAATCATGTAGCTCTTACGTGAATTCCACGTGTTCATTACCTGTTTTGGCAGAGTACGAAAAGTGTTTCACGTGGGATCAGTGTTGATTTTTTTGAGTGTATGAAAAATAGATAAAATCAGGCCATTTTTTTAAAGCTTGTCCATGTTAAAATTGTAACAGGCAAAGCGATTCAAAATCCGTCTTTTAACAGATTGTTTTGAAAATTTCGAATTACCAAATAAAACATCTTTGCTAAGGTTTGCCAAGTTCTGTTCTTCCAATTGCCCTTACATTTCTCTTAAAACCCTTCTTGTGATTTTGGACACCATTACAACCGACAATTTTTTCTATATTGACCCATGCTTTCTACAATACTTGATCTGTTTGAATTCTCTTAGGGTGTTCGCGTAATTCCTGCTTCATCATATCCCAATATTTTTGGATGTGGCTTAACTCTGGGGTGTTTGCATAACGCCAAGTCGGGCCAAGAAATTGGTGGACTATTGCACAACCTCAGCTTTGGGAAAGGAGGCGTTTTGGTAGACATTCTTTTATGTAAACTTTGCCGTTCATGGTTGAAATTGTCACGAAGTGAGCACTTCTCATGCCGCACGTACAAATCGCTGGTTGAACTGGAGTTGAGCTGGAGAGTAGAATTTATCACCTGGAATCTGCTGAAAGTCCACCTTTATGTAGGTTTCATCATCCATTACGCAACAGGGTTTTTTCGTCAGCATTTGCGTATAAATCTTGCCTGCCCGTGGTCGTTCCAATGTGGTGCCTTTGAACGAACGTAGTCCAGCCAGATTTGCACCATACTACTCGTCAAGTTTAGCTTGTTTGCAATATTTCAAACAGATGCGTTTGGTTTACGCCTTAAAGCTCAAACTACCCTCCTGTCATCTTTAGTGCTCCTACAAGGATGGTTTTGTCCACTTTCTCTTTTTTCCGATCGGTCTTCAGACTTTTTCTGCGACGTTTGATGACACGAGAAACAGTAGATTTCATAATTCCAACCATTTTTGTCATAGCACGATGAGAAAGATATGGATTTTCAAAATGCACGTGCAAAATAACGTCATGAATCCTATGCTCTTCCGGCTTCATTTCAAAAACTTTTCCGTTCTGCTGAGATGATTTCTTTGGCTTTTAGTCTTTATAAATAATAGAGACATACATTTTTCTCCTTTCCGACGTTTCGGCATATTTTTTTTGCCTTCTTCTAGGGATTATAGATTTCTGTTTTCAACATAATATGACAAAAACAGAAATCTCTAATCGCTAGAAGAAGGCGAAGTATAATATGGCAAAACGTCGGAAAATAGAAAATTATCTGCAGTACTAAGCAGTACTAAATCACAGTATATAATCAGTTACTTTTCCGTACTTTTCAATGAAACTGACAGGACGTGAACAATACATATAGAACTAAAATTACCTAGCTTGAATGTGTTGCAATTTTAACCTGAACAACCTATAAACGCCTCTAGTCTATCATGTTTGAAGAGTAGCAAGGTTCTGAAATTCCCCACTGTGGGTCACAATTGCCAGAATATTGAGAACCACTGCTCCAACTGGCTCTATTATTTTTTTTGCCACCATCAAACGGATAATGCGAATTAAATTGTCCGAAACTCATCCAAACCGAACAGCATAATAAAAATGATCGCACCTGTAACACAAATTTCAGTTAGTTTTCACCACTAGATTAATGACAACATGTTTCAGCAACCGATTGTGGGCACAGCTTTGTGCTTCGTTGCACTTCAACTAGCAGTGGCGATTGGTTCGGAATCGACCACATTGCCAGTGCCAGTTCCAAAGACTACCGGCTCTCCCGCTTCCTCGTCCAGAGAAGTTAAGTGCTCCATACCGCCTACGGGTGTAGATCCAGCAAGTTGCTGTAACCTGGCCACTCCCTTCCCGGGGACGGTACTCAGCTCGTGTCACAAAGCGCACGTCCAATGGCAGAACGGAACGAAGAACTCTACTGTGAGTAAAATCGGTTGAAGACTTTTAGATACAATAACCATTTTATTTTCATCCTTCCAAAGTGTGGATCGCAATGCATTTTCAATTACTTGGTTAACAGTTCAGCGGTGGTTCTGGACGTCATGAGTAACCCACCGGAGAAGATGCTGCTACAAATGCAAAATCTTAGCACGTACATGACTGCGATATCGAATTGTGTGAAGTTGGCAAACTTTGAAAAATTTCTGACGAATCTGATGAGCGAAAACGCCGCTTTTCAAAATGTTTTGTGTGAACTGGATCTGTTGGCGGTGGCCGATTGCGTAAGCAGGGATCTATTCATGGTAGGTGGATTAGGTTAGATTCAATGGTTGCTTATTCTTATGGGTTTGCTTTTTTTTTTCCAGACTTGTCAAACGTTTACCAAAAGTGAAAAATGTCAATCTATGAGGACATTTTTGGATTCACCCTGTCTGTATAGCGCATTATTTGCGTAGCAGCTTGCGGATCGATTGGAAGATAAATAATTGATATTAACATAAAAAATAATTATTGATTTGAGCAGTTTATACCATAAATTTAGTTGGCTAAATAAATTATGCTCCAAAAAAGGGCTTACCTTTTTCACTTTGTACGCCTTCATTCCATCATGTCTCTGCTTTACTTATTGCACATAGGTTTCCGATTTTCTAACTCTGTGAGTCACATTTCGCACAGAAAAGGTTGGGATTTATTTTCAATAATGGCCACCACCATCATTCGACGGGAGCATACTTTTTGGTTTGTTCCGCTTCCAACCTGCCGATCCAGAGTCAAGTGCTGGTCAAGATTACGGAAATGATAAGTCAAACACAATGGATATGTTACGGCTGCGTTTGTCAGGATCTGACAGTTTTCTGCTCAATTTAGGTCAACGTATCCATGGCAAGTGAACCTTAATTTAGTAAATGAAATCATTGCTATTCCATATGACTTTCTCTCGTTTTATTTAAAACGTAGTTAAGTAAAAGTGAACCAACTCAGAGTATGTTAATAACCTAAATTGCATCCATGTAATTTAAACCATCCAAGAAGCATCCATTAAACTTGTTTCTGCGGCTATGTAATACCAATTAATCATTTCCCTTAAAATCAAATGCTGATTATAGGTAGAGGTAGATTCTTTTACCATTTTGTTCGCTGAGGCCGAAGAGGTTTACACGTAAAACAATTTAGAAAATCCGCAGAAAAAGTATGAAAGCTCGAGTACTTTTTCAAACAGACGCATTTGATTTTGTAAACAAAGAGTAGAAGTAAGGTTCAAATGTTAAATGTTTGAAACCCTTAGCTTTTTCATCCAAACTAGGGCCAACAACACAAGGAATAACATTTCTCTAAAATGGTGGGGATGCCAATTTAATTGAGGGTAGCTGAGAGCTTTGAGAAATTTACGTTTGAATTTTACTTACCCTCTTTGTTTACAAAATCAGACACGTCTTTTTGAAAAAGTACTCGAGAAATTGAGGACAACCATTTTAGAGCGAGATCATCATTAAAATGAAAACATTCAAATTCGCCAATCGTAGCATGCGCAATGTGCGGACGATTAATGTCAACAACATCCATTTTTTCGAGTTGAATCACCGGTTGAAAAAAATTTGCATTAAATGGTTTCAAATGAAAATAATAACTAATAATGTTCACGGTTTAAGGTAGGTTGTGCGCAATGCCAATTAGACAATATTGGTACGTAATCAACTCATCGAATTCGCGACTGAACCATACTTGATATCTCTACGAGTAAGGTGAGTGAGTCACTATTGTATCAGTTTTGGTACTCCTAACCATTATAATATACCCAATGGAATTAGTTTGCATGACATTGCCAATTTTGACATTGCGTTATTGAAGAAAAATCAACAATGCTTTTTCTAACGGAAATTTGTTAAATTTCTCCACAAGCTCCCACTGAATATGCAGCTCAACGAAAATCCGACGTGCAACATTTACAAGACGAGTGGGATGGCAAAAGTTCTGCAGCAATGTAAAATAATTATTTGGGAAGAATGCACAATGGCGCATACACAATCATTGGAGACATTGAATAGAACAAAGCAAGATCTTCGTGGAAATCAGAATCTTGTTGAAGGTGCCTTGATATTACTGGCCGGTGATTTTCGACGAAATTAACTCGCGTTTAAAATCTTCTAATTTGTGGTGGCACGTCAAATCAGTCAAACTTACTTTAAATATTCGTGTTAGGTTACAAAATGACTTATCCGTAGATAGGTTTTCGAAGGAATTGTTAGATATTGGAAATGGGAAAATTGCAGTAGATATTTTGACAAGAATGATAAAATTGCCCGAAGGCTTTTGTAGTTTTTCCAAACATTTAACAGAACTAAAAGAACCACGTTTGGCTCAGTGAACGAGCTATATTGGCACCAAAAAAACAAAGACATCAACGATCTTAATGGGGAAAATCAAAATTCAATTCCAGAAGAGGTTGTTTTGGACAAATCGGATCCAACTTAGTGTTTGAATTCTCTACAATTGTCTGGTGTGCCACCTATGCGGTGGGGTCTTCAGTTAGAAGTCGGTTCGGTCATAATTATGCTACTGCTACACAACATCAATCAACCATGGCTTTCCGATGGTACCAGGCTAGCAGTGAAGAAACTGATGAGCAACGTAATCAAAGCAACGATTATAACTAAAGGGACTTCAAACGTCTTCAATTGCCGGTTCAGCTTGCTTTTGCAATGGCAATAAACAAGGAGCAAGGGCAGTTATTGGAAATTTCTCGAGTACTTGAATGCGTGTGAAGAATGTGTTGTAAAGTTGGACTTCAAATGCTATTTAAATGCTTGTAGCCTGTAATAAGCATTTCAAATGCAAAATAGCATTAATGGAGCATTACAAAGTAACATTGACAAAACCATCCAGCTTTATTAAGTTTTATTAAAGTTTTATGAGCGCCACTGAAAATCAATTTGGTTTTATTATGGTGTCAATAGGTCTTATATTTTAGTCAGGTTTATGAGAACCTAGACAGCTCCTTTATAACTATCTTGAAAACCTTTCTTCTAAAATTCCTTTTAATCCTATCAAAGGTTTTATTTTTACTTTATGAACTCGTAAAATGCGGTTTTGAAATGCCGTTTTGGACTCATTCATATTTGGCTATTATGGTCAGTTGAAAAAGCATTTTGAAACCATTGTGCCTCCAGTAAATTCATTAAACGGCAAATTGGCATTAAGGGAAGCCAACAAATGACCAAATAGTTTTATAGTAGCCATTGTAAAGATAAATTGGCTTTTGCGAAAAACTGTGCTTCTTTTCAATTGCCATATTGAAGTATAAGAAATCATTGAGATGTGGAAAAATAAATACATCAAATATTAAATGTAATGCTGTACATGTGCTGTAAATAATATGCAAATTGTCAATTGTCTTCTTACGAAATATTGTCAACATAACAATTTTCAGCTTCCTCTGTCTCGAAGCAGGAATCATCAAATTCAGATAAACTATCGTTCAGATCCAAGGGGCAAGACAGCTCTTTATCTCGAGCAATTTCAGAGTTGCTTTTGAGGCACCTCGAGTAACTCACGTTACTAGTAGGCGAGATCACTTTCTCATTTCCAAATCATTTTTTCCACAATAACATTGCGATCGAGAACCGACCAGCTACTGTCAAAACATCAGTTCTGCTATCTGTGCAAATTCTTAACTACCAAGTTTGTTGCTGTGGTTGAAGATTAGCTTGAATTCTTTTTACCATCAAAATGGATATAATTGTAAGTTTTATTTCACTATCTTATCAACATACTCCCAAACATAACTATTTCTTATAAGATGATTTCTGGGATAAGATCCAAAAAGAAATTGGTGTTGTGCTTCCACACATAAAGAATATTTTAAGGGTGGAAGGACTCGCTGCAAACGGTGCACTTGGTACACTCTCCCGAGATGACATAAATATGATTCAGGATCCAATTCTCCATACGCTTCTGCGTGGCCTGCAGCTCATCCGACTGTTTCGGATCATGCGCCCTTTGATGTGGAATTTATATCCTAGCTCATAAACTAAGTTGAACAGGATCTGCTGGAACAACCTCATCCTCATCAAAACTTGACCAACGTCCTGAATAACTTGTTCCGACAGTGGCATTCAAGAGGGCTATTCCGAGAGTCAAAGTGGCTTTCGTCACTTGGTGAAGTGAGAAAAGTCACCAGTGACGTGACTCTTCTGGGAAAATCAAATGGAGAGTTATTTCTCACTTTACCAAGTGACAAACGTCACTTTGACTCTAGATTAGCCTCCAAAGTCTCACTATCCGTCAGCGTTTTTTCGCATTGTCTGTCCTGCAGTTGACGTCAACCTCGCCTTGACCGCTTCAAATTTCCCCTTCGTACTCAAAACTAAGAATAGAGGCTCAGAATACACTGGGCCTTATGAATAAAAGCATAAACTTTACTTTCACCCATTTATATCTTATGGGTGAAAGTTGACAATATACCTTTGTTTACTAATAAAACTGACGATAGAGGTTTAACAAAGGAGAAACAAAGCAAAAATCGATGAACATCGATTAAATTTCGAAACACATCGCAGTTAATCGCGATAACAGGTAATCTCAGAGTAGCCCTGTCTCACTAGTTCAGATCCCTTCTTCAGGCTCCACGTCCTTTGGTTCCTCAATTGGCTCGTTAGCTTTAGTTTGCCTTTGGGCAAAGGGGTGAGTCGCTTAGAACAGTGTGGCAGGCACGCCGTACTAGAACATCTTATACCGTAATACCTGGGACAGACATACAACGCTGACCGTTGTACGAACTGTCAAATACATTAATCCAGTACCAAAAAACACGTACTAGACTAAAGGAGTACAAAGCTGTACGTTGTATGTCTGTCCCAGGCATAACGGAACATGTGTGGCACTCTGTGACACACGTTTGACATTTTTACTTTTCGATGATATAACCAAGTAGCCAGGGAAAATTTACGTTGTAGGTTGTCACGCGACAAACATAATTTTTAGAAAAAAATGATCATAAGTGAACTTGAGTTACCTTTCTGTTAAGGCAAAATTTCGAGTGGAACAATGGATGAGGTAAGTGATTAAATTAATACGTAGTGACATGATATAACTTTGCATCTTAAATTAAAGGTCTATTTTTGGAGCAAATTGGATATTCGAAACATCTTGAAAAGGCAAATCTTCTGTAGCCAGTTGCTGGCTCAGTTACCCATCGAGAGGGCATGCGGATCTAAGAGCCTTTGTGAAGAAGTTGAAGCTGGTGGAACTCCGTTGAAATAATTACAATGAGCAACATTTTCTTAGGACAATAGAGGAGGTAATTTACCAGAGGAAAATACCTTGAAATGTTCGCACAATTTTATACGAATACCAAATTGAGGTAAGACAATATCAAAATAGTAACTCTCAGGTATTCTAAGGTATACGAAATAATGAGTTTTGTTATTCGAGAGATATTTTACTTTCAATTTTTAGGTATTTGTTCATGTATGAGCTCTTTAATACCAGGGCCAGTTATCAAGATCAAAATAAGGTATTCTAATTTTTTTTCTCTTGCTCGAGTTATTGATCACTCCAGTCAGCTTTCCAGTTCCGGATACATCAGAGTCACACCATCCATCGGAACCTGTTTTTCACAATAGCGTTACTAAACATGATCGCGGTGGGCTTCCTCTTTTTGATCTTGGAAGCAATCGACAAATTTGACTATACATCCTGAACCCACATCGGTGCAGGTGGCATGCCGAATGAATTGTTCACGAACAAAACGACACTTATTGATCAAATCTGAACTCAATTTGAGCTCAAAAGAAAAATTAAAGTTTTCAACGACCTTAGGAGAAACTTATAAGCACAAATTTCAGCACAAAGCAAAACGTGACAGCTAAATCAAAAAACCAACCACCTTCGAGCAAAGCCTACTTCTGTATATATAAACTGGTCCACTGTCCTACATGCTCGTTTGTAATAACTCAAAACTGAGTAGAAAACGACTCTAATTAGAACCCTAATTAGGGTAATTGAAGGGTAACTCATTTTTGATTAACTAAGTCACCTGTCAAAATTAGAGTAAACATTACTCAGTCACGTTTGTTTGTACTTTTACAAAACTGAGTGGAAAACGACTCAGATTTCTTAAAACTGTAACTACCCTAATTATGATATGATATGGTAGATATGAAGTAACTCAATTCTAATTAACTAGGTCTATTGTCGAAATTTGAGTTAACATTTTTCAGTATCTAATTTCATTTTTCATTTTATTTTAATGAAATTGTTGATTGTCAACTGTCCGGTCGAAACGGAAGTGTCGAAATACTTTAAGTTTGTAATTATATGGATTGATTGTAATTCATGGCTTGAATTCGGCACTTCGACGTTGAAATGATTGTTGATTACGGCTGCATGCCGTCCCATCTTGAAAACTTTTCATTGACTGAACCACGTTTTTCGCTTTTGACAGCTTCATTGTCATTACTCTATTTTTATAAGAGTAGCATTTACTCAGTTTCCTTATATCAAGTTACTCAGTTTTTGACATTTAGCATGGAAATACAAAACTAAGCGAAAGTTACTCTATTTATAGTAGAACTGAACGAGCGTGTATACCAAAGTTGTACATAGCTGAATCATGAGTTTGATACATAAGGGCATCTTCAACGGTGGTCTAGTTTTGGAACAACTTAATACTTGATTTGCATTAGCAAAACTTGAATAGAGCCAGCTGAAATAGACCAACTTTGCCTTCCTCGCACCATTTCTTGTTGATAACCCACCAACACCTGTCATCCTGTCAATTGTTCTACATCAGAGATTAGAAGTTTTTTTTCTCAGAGATCGCAGATTTTTCACGAACTTTTTGCCATGGATTGGTTTGACTAAATAATGTTTACTGCCAGTAGTGCGTCGTTAGCAGACGACGAGGAATACTTGATCTTTCGTAAGGCTGAAGTTGATGCATGCATTCAATCTAAACGATATTAGATAAGCCTGATTTGTAGTTTGGCAGCGGATAAACAAGTGTCGAAACGGAAAGGATCACGTCCTTGAAGACACCAGAAATTCTTAATTCAGACAACGTTCCAGAAATTCAGGAAACTTCTAAAGATTTTTGGAACATTCTCAAAAGTTTAGGAAACATTCCAAGGATTTTCCCATGAGTTACAGGAACTTCCAACACGTTCAGGGATCATTATAGAAGCTGAAGAAACTTTCCAATAGTTCAGAGAACATCCCAGAAGATCATGGTATTTAGGGTTTAAGAAGAGCATACACTTCTTACTACTCGATAGTTTTTGGTACCGAACCACAACGAGAATCAAAAAATCAAAGAATGTTTTAGACGACATACGCGTATCTATCAACATAAGCAATAAAGGTAGTTGGAATTAAATGGAAAATACTAAATTAATTTTCTTAATTTTAGTTACAGGTATTCTACACAATATTTATGTGAAAGATGTACCAACAAGAAACCCAAATAACTTCTGGGAAGCAGAAACTGCTTCTCAAAGTTCCGGTTTTTTTTTCAGAAAGTTGTTTTTATAGACTTCCATGGGTGATCAACAAACTTTCCGGCAAGTTTCCAGAAACGTTGAGAATTTTTCGGCAATTCAATGGACTTCTTTGAAGTTTCACCACTTCTCTTCTCAGAAAAGAGCGAGCAAACTTCATGATGATCTTGAAACTTCCAATAAGTTTATCCAACTTCATACCTGTTTATTCAATTTCCGAGAAGCTTAATCAACTTCTGTCATAATAATTCAGTTCCGAAGGTCATAGTAATACAGAAAATAATTTTTAATGAGTTTTTTCAGGTTCTAGAAGATTATATAAGCTCTGATTGATTCACGTAGTTGCCGAAAAGTGTTAAGATTGCTAAAAGCTGTAGAATATGCAATTAAATTATAGAGTATTTAAAAACGATTTCTGGAAAAATCAAAGAATTTTAAATCTATCTCTAAGGTATCATCGATTTCACCCAGAATGCTTATCAAAACTGCAATAGTAAAATGTATCATCTCTCCCAAAAGATAAGCCTGAATATCCAGATCCCCAGTAAACCTGCCAAAAAATTTTATACAACAGGTTTCTCTAAAACTTATCTGTATGAGCATTTTTCGTGTGCTTATCATGACTAATCCATCAATAAACCGTTTGTTCAACTTCATAAGTTTGAATTTCCAGGCAATCAAAATAGTTTTCGGAATCAAAATTTTCCAAATTTTCGTAAAATTCACATTTGTCATAATCCCGGGAGCTTTCTCATTTCGAATTAGTCAGCGTTTTCAGGAAATTGCAGTGACTTTAAAAAGCTAGAGAACCGTTTATTATTCAGGAATGAAACGAAAAGCAATTCGCTAGCACCGGGTGCAACTTGAGGTAATTATCAGCATCCGAGGCGAGCAACACCACTTTCTATCCGGCACCATCATCACCCGCATCAAACACGGCCACTTTTTGGTACAAAAGCTGTTATTTGACTTATTTATTGGTGTTATCAAGCATCGTGTAGTGTTTTGAAACGGTATTTTTCTTGGATTCTAGGAAAAGGAATAGATCGAAACATATACCAGATTTATAATGTTGCATAATAGATCCGGTATATAACAAAATTTACAACACGATGCAGCGATGTTTTTGCATTTGATCTCAAATAATAAAACCCATCCACGATTTGGACTACCTTTGAAGATGCCCTAAGACCACCTATTGTCAGTCATCTTGGGTAAACTGATCCATACATCATTAAAACATTCACTTATTTAAGAGTATCCGTATTCGGTACTGTCTAGGGTCTACCTTGTCTAAAGTCAATTCTCAATGATTTTTAACCAGCAACTCATTTAAGGCTGGATCACAAAAGCGCGCTGCGCGTCGCGTCGCGCTGACAGCGCGTTGACGCGTTACATTGGAAATGTTGTTCACCATATGAGCCATCACAAAGACGCGTCGCGCGCTTCGCTTCATTGTACTAATGCTTTGAAAATGTTCTAAATTGACCGCGTCACGCGCGTCAGGTGCTTTGTTTTTGAAAAAAATTCATAATCAACGCGTTGGTTTCCGGCTTGTGTACAAATAATAATCGAGATTACGGTAAATAAAACAATGGATTATGAAAGTACGTGCGATTTAATAAACAAAATTAAGCAGCATGATTGCTTGTGGGCGAAATCAAGTAAGGATTATCGTAACCTATTAAAAAAGAGAAGATCTGGGCGGAAATAGCAACTGAAATAAAAAATCCGGTAGTTATCATATATTTATTCTTTAATCTACTATTAATCGAATTGTATAAAATTTATTTTCTTATTATTAGTTGATACCACAAAAATCGTTGGAAAAGCTTAAGAGACAGATTTGTCCGCGAGCAGGGCCAGATTAACGTTGCATCGTCTTCCGGATCTGCAGCAGCTGACGTTCCATCATGGCAATACTACAACGAGTTGCGATTTCTGAAGGTTCACTGTCAGAGAAAACCGTAAGTTGCGTTAATATTAAAGACATAATTTTCCTTCCTAATCCCTATTAAAATTGATGCAGCACGACTTCAAACTACCAAAGCCCGTCACAGAATCCAGCTGAACCATCAACTTCGTTTTCAGAAGCAAATCCGAACGAAGAACACGAAATATCTGGCGAAATACAGGATACCGAGCCGGAAACACCAGCTGTTCGAAAGCGAAAAACAATGGATGCCAGGTTCAGTAACATGCTGGATAAGGTGGAATCTATGTGCACCCCAGCGAAAAGGTCCCGACATGATTCTTTTGCCAGTTATTTGTGTGACAAGTTAGAATCACCTCCGCTTCAAGTGGCTCGTTCTCTGGAAATGGAAATTTTGAATCGTGTTCATAAGGTAATAGAGGATCTCGAGAATGTAGAATACTTATATCCTGAATCACAGTAGACAGTTCCAAGTTGATTGAATGTTTTTCATCGAATAGAATTTCAGTTATTTTGAATCACAAACTTGTTGTATTTTTTATTTTATATGAGCATGAGCATGATTGACCGCCCACGGATGCGATTCCGTTATTGCCAGATCCGCTGTATTTACACAAAAAACCATGTATGGGACTAACATACATCTCTAATGTGTAAAAACTGGTGACGCATTATAAAGCAATACCGCCTCCGGCTGTGCCCGAATACTGGTTAACACGTACTACCCCAACTCCTCTGAGACAGAAAATTTAAAATTTAAAATTGATGATACTCCATCATTAGCCATCGGATTTTGATGCGTTTGCAATAGATCACAAAATTATCCTTGATTGTATATATGCACTGGTTATTCCGAAAATTTCCGTAGTTTGGGATTCCAAGGTTGGAGTTCTGGGGTAAGTACCTGTCCAGGGATGGTGGACAAAATATTTTTAGTTGCGAAACATGGCATGCGGATGCGGCATATCATGATTTTGCAAAACTAGGTCATGAGAAGACGTTTTGAGAATTTCTGACCATACTGGTCACTTGGGGGGCCCTGCGGGATCCGAATTTCCCCGGGAAAGTGGCCATATTCAAATCTTTTCCAAAACCTGGCTTGCGACGTATCAAACTTCATGATTTTGCAAAACTAGGTCTTCGAAGGATATTCTGAGGGTGTTTGACCATACTGACCACTCAAGGAGGCCCGGCGGGATCCAAGTTCTCCCGGAAAAGTGGCCATATTCAAATCGTTGCCAAAACCTGACTTGCGGCATATCAAAGTTCAGGATTTTGTAGAACTAGGTAATGGGAAGACGTTTTGAGAATTTCTGATCATACGGGTCACTTGGGGAGGCCCTGCGGGATCCAAGTTCCTCCGGGAAAGTGGCCATATTCAAATCTTTTCTAAAACCAGGCTTGCGACATATCAAACCTTGTGATTTTGCAAAACAAGGTCTTCGGAGGACATTCTGAGGGTGTTTGACCATACTGGCCACTTAAAAAGCTCTTGCGAGATCCGAGTTACTCCGGGAAAGAGTCTATATTCAAATCGTTACCAAAAACTGGCTTGCGACGTATCAAACTTCATGATTTTGCAAAACTTAGTCTTCAGAGGTGTATCAATTGTACATTGTGCTAGTAATTAACAATGACTCGTCCCTCATCATCCACGCAATGTATTGTTTATACACTAGGGTTGGCCCACGAATTAAAGGACTGAAATGACAAGCATATTAAATGTAGTTTTCAGTAAGCTTTGTACGTCCAAACGAAAAGTATGAGATTAAATGTGTTTAGCGAGTATTTTACGTATGTCGAGTTCCGTTCAATATTTCTGATATTCCGAAGCCTACAACAGTTCCCCTGTGCGGTATTTGTCCACTCTCCCACACATTGTACTGCCACACAAGATACATATACATGCAAATTGCAGGCCAAATTGCAGTAGGAATATAGAGACAATGAAGAAGGAAAAGAAGACCCAAACAAAATCTTTGTAAACTCTCGAACCATGGATCTACCAGAGACATTTGGCATTTGAAGAAACAGGATATTTTGGATGAAATGCAAGTTCATAAAAGACAACAAGGTATGTCATGTTTAAAAACTTTTTATATTTATTATTAGGCATTCAATTAATCATCAAATACTCAGCCAACATATTTCGAAGCTGGATCGCATTTCTGCTAGAGTTATTCCCTCGTTGAACTTCACCAGCGCTTACACTCAGTAGTGGTTCGGATTGTGTTCGCCATTCTCCTTCAAAGGTTATGTTACCCATACTGTCTATCTGGTCAACATACCTCTCTGGACAATAAACTGATGAATTCAACCTCTTTACAAAATTATGGAGAATTACCGAAGCTTTAACAATCTTCTCCGCGATTTCTGGTTGCAAATCCATTGTTTTGCTCAGAATCCTCCATCTGGAAACTAAGACTCCGAATGCATTTTCGATTGTTCTCCTTGCAACGCTAAGCCGAGTGTTAAAGTTTTCTTTTTTTGGATCAAGATTTATGCCTGGGAAAGGTCTCATCAAATTGCTTTTTAAGGGGAACGCAGCGTCACCCACAATGAAATGAGGAAACATCATATTGCTATTTGGGGAGACCACAAGGTTCGGGAAAGCCCACCTGATTTTGCAGCAATAGTCGGCCAAAAATGCAACTGGAGAAAATACCTCCTTCACTGTTGCCACCGAAAGCACCAATATCGACCATCAAAAACTCATAGTTGGCATTACATAATCCCATGAGAACAACTGAATGGAATCCTTTGTAGTTATAATAAGTGGAACCAGCATTCGGCGGACATTGTATAGCTACGTGCTCTCCATCACTGGCACCGCAACAATTAGGAAATTTCCACTTCTCTTCAAACTGTTCGGCATATCTCTTGAAGTCTTTTTCTTGTGGGACTGGTAAATAATCTTGGACAAGGACATCCCAAAGGACGACGCATACTTCCATCGTAATGTTCCGAATCGTTGATTCACCCATCTTAAACATCCTGGCCATTATGGCAACTGGGGTGCCATGAGCAAGATACCTGGGAAATATTATGAAATATTGGAGTTTATTGTACATAAACATTCAAAAATACTTACATAAGAGTGAGGAACAATCTACATTCTGGAGAAATTGGCTTTCGAAATGAGAACTTCTCAAGCCGAAATCGAACTTTCCTCAAAAGTAGGTCGAAAGTGGAAGGGTTCATACGTATGGATTCGCGAAAGTAATCCGGATCTTTTTGTCGCATTCGATCGAATTCGGTTTCGAAGTATCCTTCAGTGGCACGGTTTTGGTTGGAAGGGCGAACCCACCAACGCCGAGGTCTACCTTTGATTACGAAATCGCTTATATAATACAAAGCTATCATGCCAGCAGCAGGAGTACAATGCTTTCCATTTCGGGCGAGTTTCTCACAATTTTTTTGGAAACAGAACCTTAATTATGATAAATCAAACTAAACGCCGAACACTACGTCACATAATGAAATTTCAAAATCATAACAAACGCTTCAACGCTGAAGGTGTATTGTGGCGACAAACGCGTCAAGCGCGTCGAAAGCGCGTTTTAGTACAAAATGCTGACGACAAAGTCCAACGCGACGCGACGCTCAGCGCGCTTTTGTGATCCAGCCTTTATTATTATTATTATTGGGGATTATTATTGCATCCAGTGCTTTGGATTTTTATAAAATATCCATGAGAAGTGAAAATGATTTTATCCCAGTGTAATGATGATGTTTACTTTCCCGGTTTTCATGGTTACCGCTGTCACTTCTATGCCAACTGAATTTTGTTTGCTGCAATGAATGAAGACGGCTCTATGTTCGGGTCAAAAATCTGCTGTCACTGTCACAAACATGGAACAACCAGGGCCGTCATCATCCCAGAGGAATAGATGCTAGCAATATTGTGCAAGAATACCCTAGACTGGGCTGCCCTTGCATTTTTCCGGTCCCAACGGGTAATTGATATTCATTGTGGTTAATTGAATTTCATTTCTGACATTTTGAAATTCGTTTTGAAAATGAACTTGTTTACATAAATGTTGATATTCTGATATTTTGAATATGATTTTTTGAAAATTGAACGTTCATTCTTCTGGTTCCGTTTGTTGTCATGAATTATCATATGATTTTCGCATGGAACTTATAGGTAGTCATTGTTATGTTTCCTGAAAATCTACGCTTTTGAATCTAATGAGCATGACTTTTACCAAGTCTAGTAAAATGAACCTAAAATGAATATTGCATCAGCTCCTAAATATTTGAAATCACCGACAAACAGGTTGAGTGGATGGGAATTTTTTGAAACTCAAGCAAAACTTTTTGAAGAGATTCCATAATCATGGAAAATAGTACGAAATCCTATCATATCATAAATTCTTCAATCAATGTGAGTTTTTGGGAGAAGATTAGATATTCACTCATAAGATAAGATTATTCACTCAAATGTTTGATAAACGTTTATCCACGTTATGCTGCAAACTATGTTTTATTGTTTCAAATGTTCAAAAAATGATGGTTTGTTGTGCGACAATGTTATATATTTATCACGCTGAATATTTGGATCACTCGTGATAAATTATAGTTTAAAGTTATTTCTTCATCAGGTTTCCCTCGAATAGGATGATGGGTGCACCACTTCACATCCTTTCGAAAAACAGCTTAAATTGCTTGAGAGACACCTGAGAAATTTAGCTTAAAATTAATTCGGTTTCATCCAACGTCGAGGGATTTCCTTTCTCTGTTGCCGTGGATCGTCTGTTTACTTTCCCTTGTTGTGGTTATGATGGTGGTGATGATGGGACCACAGGGTCATCATAGGGCATCCTTTCTCCAAATGAGCCTTTAGTTGCTTGCACTCTTCAGTGTCGGTCCACGCCGAGGCAGGACATTGCTGAAAATCGATAGCAAAATGTCAACAACAACCCTAGTTGATCTTTTGCCAATTCAAACTCACCGTAAACATTGTCGAAGGTAAACAATCCATGAAGGATCCTGCGGCGGAGTTGCAACCGAGATTGTCGCCTAGTCGTTGCCACGGAGGCTACTTTCTGGTAGCAAGTGTCAACGGTAGACTTAACGGCAACCGTTTGCCACTCGCTTGATGATCCTACGGGTGAAACCATCTTGTAGTGGCTGCATCCTTGCTCAGAAGATCGTCAGTCATAATTCACCTTCTTTCAACATGCATTGAGCCACACTGGAATTTTGAGTGGTAGGTGTAAGATTAAAGTATTAGGTTTCATAACTCTCGTCTTTACGTTAAATCCTGGTGGTGGAGAGCCCGGTGTTGGTGGGCCACCTGCTTTCGGGAACGAATGCCTGCAATTGTGCTTTGGCGGCATGAAATGAGGCATTTTACAGCATTCCTTCGGGTGCTTTGTCGTTCAGCCGTTTGAAGCATTCTGGATTCATTCCAGTTCGCTGTAGACCTAAAGAATATAAGAAGGTTAATAAAAACACTGGATGAGTTTAATGTTCAAAACAAAACCCCAAATTACCATAGCAACCAAACTGACTACAGTAAGCAGCGCCAAATTGAACTTCATTTTGCCAGTGAGGTTATTCGATTGTTTCAAACCGAACGCAAGGGCAGTTCTACGATCTACCGTAGCCGAAGCAAGTGCTTTTATGCTGATTTTTTTTGGCTAATGGAATGTGTTAAAATAAATTAACTTCCTAACAAGAAGCGTTTAAATTGCCATTAGTCCTATGGTAGTGCGCAAATGGTGCAAATCGCAGTGTTACAAGGAAAGGAGGAAATTTTGGAAATTCGAGCTATATTTCTTAAACGAACTCCAACATTATTTTAAATGACAATTGTATAATTAACGAAGTTTTGAATGCTTCAAAGCATGCGAAGAAGCATTAGTAATTTAATTAAATGAGTTATTCTCCACAGTAGACTTTTGATTGGATTCATTTGCAGACCATTATCATTTTGATTTCTAATCGCCAACTTTTGATTTTGAATTTCGTTTTATTTTCAATTTGGTTGGTGCCCATGGTTTGGCAACCGTAGTCATTTGCTTCATTAAAGACTGAATTGCGTCAAAATTGCCAGGTTAGCAGGTAATTACCGGATCGGTTTCAAGTACATTTATTTGCAACAGATAGTTCTAGGGTTTTTTTTTTCATTAGGGGGAATCTAAAATTGAGAGACTCTCTTTGACTACTTTCTCTTTCATTCATATTCCATTACGTTTTTCATTCTACTATTTCTAGAGTATGCTAGCCAGCAATGTTGTGTTTCAATCAGTACAAAGAATCCCTCAAGTTTTATAATGGCGTTGTAATAAATGAAAAAGGCGAGAGAGAAGAGAATCTCTCATTGTTAGATTCGCCCTATTGGAAAAAAGAGTCCTAGAGTTGAGTAGTGTGATATAGAATATGAATATTTTGATACTGGACAACGTCCTGTTATATGTTATGAGTAAAAATAGGAAAATCTAGAACTAGAGGAGCGTCAAAGAAAATGATCAACTTTTTAAACGTTATTAACTCAGGCATTTCCTTGTTAAAAGATTTTTGCATCCAATTGACGGATCTTATCACAAATTTAATTGAAGCTGTTCTTGATAATAAACATTTAAAAATAATAGCAATAATCCATGAATAATTCCACATAATATTCATTTATACACACCAAAACAGAACCTTCTGAGAAACACAAAGGAATTTTATGCAGCAAATGAAATGTATGTGTGGCCACACACAGTGGTTTTGTGTACATAGGATGAAATACAAATAGAAATGAATCACATAGATATTATCATGGTGTTTTTTTTATCAGTGAAGGTTTTTTAAGAAAAAATCACAGTAAGCGTCGCCGCGGACGTTTCAGTTTTGCGTGAACTGTCACATTTTCTTTCGTGTTTCTCTACTAGCGAATTCGTTTATCATTCGAAAATTTTGAATTTTGTTATAAATTGGTGTTGCTGTAAATTCGACTTCAGGGGTTTTGGTAGAACCGTTTGCCAGAGAGTCGCGGAAATTTGGTTCGTTCAGTGTGCAAGGTAAGGGGATGTTCCAGTTCAGCCGCCTTCCATTTGGATCAGTCAATAGCCCAGCTTCGCTATCTCGATTGATGAATCGAGTGTTTGTGCAGGGTGTGCTGGAACCGAATGTCCAGTTCATGACTTCAACATTTTCTGTTCTGTAGTGACAACTTTAGGATGCTAACGAAGTTTGTGCTTCATTATAGCCCAATATTTTTCAATTGGCCGCAACTCTGAAGAGTTTGGGAGATTAAGATCCTTCGGCACAAAATTGACTCCATTCGTCTTGTACCACTCCAGAACATACTTGGAGTAGTGACAAGTAGCTTGTCGGGACATTGTGTGTTTTGAGAAACGAAAGTCATTTTTTCAGGCATTCATTTATGTATACTTGACCATTTACTGTTAAAGTTGAAATGAAAGACTTGTTCCTTTTACTACACGAACAAATTCCCTGCCAAATCATGAATTTCTTGGGGAACTTTGACACTTGCTGTTTCCTGCAAGACGCTGGAACATCGAACTTGTCTTTCGCAGTCACATACTGGTTGCCGGGAATTTGTTCAAAGTCGGCTTTTACGTGTGTTTCGTCGTCCGTGTGGTTTCGTCAACATTTGTTTATACAACTTACGTTTTATGACACGAGACTGGTGAATTTTCAACACCTTTCCAATGGCTCGGTGCGAAAGAAGTGGGTTGTCAGTGCGTGTGCAAAATGTTCTCGCGCACTCGCTGTTTCTTCGACTCCATTTTGAAACTACGACACATTTCTGAGACAAAATTGTCAAAAGGTCGAAAGTAACATTTGTAAACAATGACTTCTAGCATATTTTTCTGTGATCTGCTTGCTCCTACAAACGAAATAGCCCCAGAAACAGATACAGAGAGTTATTACCTTCCCGTCGGTAGAGGATGTTGATGCTAGCAACCTGGAATTTCCAGGAAATTTACTTTTTTTGTCATTGTTTACAATTGTTACTTTCGACCTTTTGACGATTTGGTCTGAATTCCACAATGAAACTCGCGCCGTGTAAACAACACACGCTGAGGTCATTGCATCCAAAATTTCGTTGAAATCAACCCAAAGGTCGAAGGGTTACAGCTTATTGAAAGTGATGCAATTTAACTGTGGACACCCTTTGCAAAATTTTCGTGTTCTCTATTGCGGAAAAGATAGGTAATTCGCAATTCTGTTGAGTGTAGGGCAGATTTTATAACATTTTTTACCAATTTCGAAGGTCCATTAATTATGTCACGCAGTAAGGGGGGAGGGGGGGTTTGGGAAAACGTGACGATCCATACAAAAAAATTGAAGGTCCATACAAAAAACGTGACAAGGGGGGGTATAAAAAGTCAATTTTTGCGTGACGTAATTAATGGACGTTCCCTTATAATATCTAGAGACATTTATTCTTGTACCCAAGTTATAACCCAAGTTATACGAGAATAATGCAAATTTTGCTTTAAATCACGTTAAATTTACCGCTCACATGATTTGTAAAAATAAACTTGATAAATTTGATCATTAACAAATATTTAAACTATAAATTTTAATTAAATCAAAAGATTTGTATTATGGAAACTAAACGCATAGTAAACTATCGTCAAAGCAAATATATTGAGGTCAAGTCAAATGTTAACTTTTGTTTTTTTCAGGCCACAAATATATGTTAAATTTGTCATGTGTTTACCTTCACCCGAAATGACGAAACTATCCATGCAGCATCAATCATAGTAACCCATAAGTCACCAGACAAAATTTGTAGCTCTATCAGACGAACTCTAACCGTGATGGCAAAAACCGGTGAAGCAACTCCGTTCAGAAGTGTGTGCGTTCAAAGAGTGGCCTCCGCCGCGTCAGCTTGGAATTTGTGTGGACGCCGAGTACGCCCACGTTCCGGCATACCACAACATCTTGGCACTATTAGACAACAATCAGCGCATCGCACCAAGAAGCCCGGTTCCGGACCAGGCCGACCCTGAGCGACAAGAAAGCTCCAAAAGGATGCTGAAAGAGAGGAAGACCGAGGGAAGAGCTGGCTACATCGCTGCGTGCGCTTGGCCGGGAAGGTCGGTTCAACCAAGCAGCCAAACAGTGAAAAAGTATCTGGCGAAC
>JASCZW010010545.1:0-36183 GCA_034211315.2 Aedes japonicus | reverse complement strand
GGTGGACCTACTTTTTCTTTTATTTCAATAGGCGTTAGTTTTGGAACAATTTAGCTTAGCTTAGTAATTTCAATCTGAAGGGGCGTTTTGATTTAGCGGAAGAAATGTTTTGATTTAGCCTAATCAAACAATTTCTTCCGCTAAATCAAAACGCCTCTTCAGATCAGAAAATTACTACGCCCATCTATTTCTAGAAACCTTGTATCCAATAAGTAACTACCGGCAAAAATACTGTATAATAAAAGCTCGCATTGTCTACATAAATGATTGAATCTGTATATTGTGTGACAAGCATTATACTCAATATCTGAAAAATCAATAAACACAAACTACAAACAATAAACAATAAACAATAAACAATAAAATCAATAAACATAACTAAACAATCAAACAATAAACAATAAACAATAAACAATAAACAATAAACAATAAACAATAAACAATAAACAATCAAACAATAAACAATGAACAATAAAACAATAAACAATAACAACAATAAACAATAAACAATAAACAACAAACAATAATACAATAAACAATAAACAATCGAAACAATAAACAATAAACAATAAACAATAAACATATAAACAATAAACAATAAACACAATAAACAATACAATCAATGTAACAATCAACAATACTAACAATAAACAATAAACAATCAACAATCCAAACAATACAATCAATAAATGCAATAACAATATCAATCAATACAATCAATAAACAATAAACAATAAACACTAAACACTCAACAATAAACAACTAACACTAACTAAACACTAAACAATAAACAATAAACAATAAACAATAAACAATAAACAATAAACAATAAACAATAAACAATAAACAATAAACAATAAATAATAAACAATAAACAATAAACAATAAACAATTAACAATAACAATAAACAATAATACACTATAACAATAAACAATAATACGATACAAAAGGAAAAATACACAAACCAATAATAAATAAAACAATACAACAATTCAACAATCTCAACAATCTCAATAATTCAGCGAACTCTGCAATATCAACAATCTCATCAATCCAACAATTTCAACATTCTCAACAATCTCAAGCTCTCAACAATCTCAACAATCTCAATAATCTCAACAGCTCTCAGTTCAATCTCAACAATCTCTATAATCTCAACAATCTCTACAATGCTCAATACTCTCAGCCAATCTCTACAAAATCTCTACAATCTCAACAATCTCAACAATCTCAACAATCTCTATAATCTCAACAATCTCTACAATCTCTACAATCCTTACATTCTCCACAATCTCAACAGTCTCAACTAATTTCAATAATCTCTATAATCACTACAATCTACTACAATCTCTACAATCTCAACAATCTCATCAATCTCAACGATCTCCAACAATCTCTACAATCTCAACACATCACTACAATCTCAACAATCTCAACAATCTCTACAATAACAACAGTCATTCAACAATCTCAACCATCCCCAACAATCTCAACAATCTCATAACTCAACAATCTCATCAATCTCAACAATATCAACAATCTCTACAATCGCAATAATTTCATACAATCTCAACAATCTCAATAATCTCTACAATCTCAACATCTCAATAATCTTTACCATCTCATCAATCTCTACAATCTCTAAATCTCTACAATCACTACAATCTCAACAATCTCAATAATTCACAATTTTTACCAATAACAACAGTCTCAACAATCTCAACAATCTCAACAATCTCAACAATCTCAAAAAACTCAACCGTCTCAACAATCTCAACAGTCTCAACAATATCAACAATCTCTACAATCGCAATAATTTCTACAATCTCAACAATCCAACAATCTCAACAATCTCTACGATCTCAACAATCTCTACAATCTCTACAATCCCTACAATCTCAACAATCTCAAAACTCTCAGCAATCTCTACAATCTCAACAGCATCATCAATCTCAACGATCTCAACATTCTCTACAATCTCTACAATATCTACAATCTCAACAGCATCATCAATCTCAACGATCTCAACAATCTCTACAATCTCAACAATCTCTACAATCTAAACAATCTCTACAATCTCAACAATTTATATAATCTCTACAATCTCTATAATCTCAACAATCTCTACAATCTCAACAATTTCTACAATCTCCACAGTCTCAACAATCTCAACAATCCCAACAATCTCAACAATCTCAACCGTCCAACAATCTCAACCGTCCAACAATCTCAACAGTCTCACTAATCTCCAACAATCTCTACAGTCCCTCCAACCTCTACAAACTCTACAATCTCAACAATCTCAAACATTCTAAAATCTCAACAATTTCAACAATCTTAACAATCTCAACAATTTCAGCAGTCTCAACAATCTCAACAATCTCTACAATCGGATCAATTTCTACAATCTCAACAATCTCTACTCATCTCAACAAACTCTACAATCTCTAAAAATATCTACAGTCTTCAATCTCAACAATCTCAACAATCTCAACAATCTCTACAATCTCAACAATATCTACGAATCTCTTCAATCTCTACAATCTCCACAATCTCAACAATCTCAACAATTTCACATAATCTTCAATAATCTCTACAATCTCAACAATCTCTACAATCCCTCTTAACCTCTACAATCTTCAAAATCTCTACGGACTCTGCAAATCCCTACAATATCTACAATCTCTACAATCTCAACTATCTCAACAATCACCAATCAACAATAAACAATAAACTAATAATGAACTAAAAATCATTAGCTAAGAACTACAAACCATTTATCCTTAACGTCCAATAATACGTCACGCAAAAAATGACATTTTATAACCCTCCTACCCCCCTTGTCACGTGTTTTTAATTGACCTTAAAATTTTTTTGTATGGATCGTTACGTTTTCCCAATCTCCCCGACCTCCTTACTGCGTGACATAATTAATGGACCTTTCCTTAGAGAAAAAGCATAAACATTCCACATTGATAAGCAATGATCAACATACAAAGACACAATCTGTAAAACCCAATAGCTCAAAAGTTTTCAATACTTCACTTTTTTAAAAACATTGGAAAACTATAAAAACAAACTAATACTTTACTTGATCACTTAAAAAATAAAATTTCCTTAAATTCCACTAGTAAAAGGTTATCATTCGACAGTTAGGACTTGTTTTGTATAGAAAAAAAACTGAAGGCAAACAATAAATTTATTACATATATTAATATCTAAAATCTGGTAATCCAAAACTGAAAAAAATGTAATAATTAGAAAAAATTAAAACAACGAAAATCTGAGAAAAGAAAACAAAGTAAATGGAACAGAAAAGAGTAAATAGAGTAAAAAAGAAAAAAAATGTAAAAAACAGAAGAAAATAACAATATTAGCAAATTAAATGAGAATAATATACACTAAGGTCTTTTACGCGTTATTTTTTACGTGGTTTGTTTTCGGCGATAGCTCCAGAACGGAACAAATTATCGACCTTATTCAAATCACATTGTTCGTTATAACAAAAAATTATCATATGGCAGTTTGGAATTATCAATTTTTGATGTAAATACTATTTTTTTTCAAATTGTCTTTGGAGCATTGCATGTATTTTGACACATGCAAACAAAATTGAAGCAATTTAAAACGGGAATTGATAAACTCTCTATCCAGCTCTAGAACGTATCCCCGTGTAAAAAGATCTTAGTGTAGTTTAAAAAAACTTGAATAGTGTCAAAAATAGAAATTGAATAAAAACAGAGACAACAATATAACAGAATAAAAGTTAAGAACAGTGACGAACTAGCCGAGGTGGCTAAAAATCACCTAAATGAAGAATTAAAAAAAAAAGTTATGACAACATAAATTATAAAAAAAAAACCAGTAGAACAGTAAAACCACAGAAAGATAGGGAAGGCAGTTATACGGAAAAAAAACTGGATAAACGAATTAAAAAAATTGAAAAACTAATCAACATTATTGATAATTTTGTACTCATTTGCATTTTTATCTTAATTTTTTATGTATAAAAAACACGAAGTTTAATACAAAAAAAAAAAAAATGCAAAACAAAAACAAAAATGAAAACTTTATTAAAATATGTGAAGAAAACAACGAAACCTAATTAGTGAAAATTTTGAATCGAAAATTTAAAAGTAATGAAAAAAAAATTACAAATAGAAATAATGAATAACTAAAGAACGAAAAAGAACTGAACAATAAAAAAACAAACAGACATATGTAAATTATAAAACTAAACATTTAACCGAAAACAGAAAATGCAGATTAGTTATCACTAGAATAACAAAATAATATCTCAGTAATGAATCACCAAACGTAACAAATGAAACGCGTAACGGAACATCATAACAAAACTAACAAACACCAGCTTACACGGACTAAGCAAACGACCAAGATCTCAGCGAGATTGATTGCCAGATTTTTTTATGGTTATTTGAACCCCAGTTTTCCCGTGATGGAAAAACTTAGTAGAGTGAAGTTTTCAAAGTACCAAAATGGATCTTATTTTATACCAACCTACAATGTTTGTACCACAACTAACAGACTGCGACTTACGTAAAGATGGGAAGAAAACCAGAACACTTGAAAAAATAACAAAATACTGTGACGGGGAAATAGAAAAAAAGAGATATAGAAAAACACAAAATAAATACATGGAAAACATTAAACAATAAACACAAATAAATTACAAAAATATAACGGAAAAATGAATACAAACATGAAAATTGAAGTTTTTATAAATGTGACCTGCAAAGGAAGCTGTAAAAACTAAACGAATACAACATATCTAATCAATGAAATGAAAACGAAAAGATACAAAATGAAAAAAAATAAACTTGATTTGTTTTAATCAAACTTATAAAAAAAAAAAAAACATACGTTAACAATATGCAGGATAAGAAAAACATAATTCAAGTGAAAATAAAACAGAAAACCAAAGTTAACACAGAATACGAGATACCGACAAACAAAACACAAAACATGCTAAACAGGAAAGCCACTTAACGTATTACATGAAAAACTGAGAAAAAAAAAGTAAAACTGAAAATATTGAACCAAAAATTCCAAATGCCAAAAACACTGAAACATTCATTTAAAAAATCCTCATACCAGAAACAATAAAAACAAACAAAAATATAGCAAAATTTTTCAAAAACATTAAAAAAAAAAATATTCAAAAAATCAGTTCTGAGAAGGAACTGTAAAAAAATAATTCCGTTTTATTAAACAAAGCACTTGAACATGGAATAAACAGCACTTGAAATGGAATAATTAAAAATATAACGAAAACAAACCTAAAATAATTTAATCAAACAGTTCTTAACATAGCAAACTTGCACCAAAAAATAGGTTCAGCCAAAATTATGACAATATAAACAAACCAAACTGATACAGTTTGAAACTGAAAGAAACAAAACAAAAACACAAGAAAAAATGCTGAAAAATTTGGAGTTTGGAATAAATAAAACAAAACATCTATAGTACCAAACTGATATATGTAGTTGAAAAAACAAAATTAAAAATGCAATGAAAATGGTGTGTTAAAAATGCAACGAAAACAAACCCTTAAATAATTTAATCAAACAGATGTTAATTTAGATGAACAATAAACAGGAAAGACAAAAACTGTCAAAACTTAGCAAACTTAAAAAAAGGTTCAGTTATAAAATTATTACAATATCAAAAAAAAACAATTCAAACTGATACAATTTAAAGCTGAAAAGAAACAAAACAAAAACACAAGAAAAAATGCTGAAAAATTTGAAGTTCAGAATAAATAAAAATAAAAATATTATAGAATCAAACTGATACAGTTTAAAACTGAAAAGAAACTAATTAAAACACAATAACAAATGCTGAAAAATTGAAATTCAGAATAAATGAAAACAAAAACATTTATTATTTAAATTAAAGTGGAACACCAAGAGATCGTTAGATTTAAAGCAATTTTGTTTGTAAATTTAAAATCTTTGAAAGCTTGCAAATCTCTTAAAAAACATCGGTCGAGATCGGCCGATAATCGGAAAATCTTGACAAAACAACTGGTATATTTTCTTTAATCTAATAGTTAAACTCGCGTGTAAAACAATCATCCGTGAGGCGTAAAATGAGAACAAACCCAAACTAGTTCAACAAGCATGTTTTTATTTCGAAACACTGAAATAAAAAGCCACCTGTATTGAGAGCTCTTGAGAAGGTGGAGTTTTTGTTTTAATCAGTTTGTTTATTTCTTAGGCTCAGGCGTGTGTAACACTTTGCGCAGCCGATATTCAATAGGAAGTGGAGTTATTCCCCTTTAATTCCATTATAATTGCTCATCCTCTGTCTACTATTTGCTGACTTTCTCAGTGCCTCGTATTCAGACACCACCCCTACGAAGCACAGAGGGACGGGTATTTGTCACAGGATAAGCAATTATAACGGAATTAACTAGATATAACTCAATCCATTCAAGCGCTCTTCGTAGGCGATTTCGTTATCTGGTTCGCCCGGTTTCAAATTGTCATAAAAGAGATTTTAACTTCACTTTCAACAGCAGTCAACGAAAGGTACCATGTAACAAAAATTAAATCAAAAGAATTATGTGGAAAACATTTTCAAACTGAAACATAAAAAAAAACATTGAAATAAAAAAAAAATTTAACATAACATAAAAAACAACGATTGAGATAAAGAAAGTGAAAAGAAAAACGGAATACCAAAAAACGAACAGACAAACATGAAAATGGAATAATAGACATACAAAATTGAAGGTGGAAAGTAAAATAAAAAGATTTCATTAGAGTACATCAAATACTAAATTTCTCAATAAGAGACGAACCAGCCACCGACTGAAAGTCTCTTTAATAAAGACATCTAATCTAATCTAATTTTCTCAAAACTCTCAGCTTACGGAAACTAGCATCACCATCATTCATGCTAGGGAAATGTTATTCTTTGTGTTGGTGGATTGCATGAAAGTGCTAAGGGTTACGAGAATTTAATGTTTGAGTCTTACGTCCCCCCCCCCCCCTCTTTGTTTACAAAATCAGAAAGGGCTTGTACCCCCCCCCTCTCCCCTCGTAGACTTTTCTCCATACATGTTTTTTTGAATTTTTGCATGGAGCGGCGTAAACTTTGGTACCCCCCTCCCCATTTCCCCAGAAAAGTATACGACGTGGTTTATGAATAGCCCCAAACGGCTGTATGAAAAAGTACTCGAGAAATGTTCAAAAGATTTCCCATACCGGGAATCGAACCCGGGCCTTCTGGGTGAAAGCCAGATATCCTAGCCACTAGACCATATGGGATATTCAAAATAGGCGAAGCTACTTCAGGATTGTGTAATTGATTACCAAATGAAATTTTCAAATCTAATCCTTCGCATAATTAATCAATAGAAATCATTTATCAATTCGTCGTATGGACGAATGGCGCTATCAGGGCAGAAAACAAATCATAAATCAATTTCTAATCTAATGAATCCAATTGGCTGTTGGAAGTGAGAAACTGTCGCCACTGTTTACTCCCATAATAGAGTAATTAAAAATCGGTTTATGCGACCAAACGGAGGCGGATCAAATTACGCTGAGTCGTTAAAGTCGCCCTCGTCACGCGCTGAGCTGTTTACCCTTTCTTCGGCTTCTGTGTCTGACCGATGGAAGAATGCGAGTGACGCAGCAAATGCGAAGAGTTAAGTTATGGCTCGTAATCACGATAGTAACAAATATCAATGACCAACAACGATGGATAATCTCGGAACAAAGAGCGTGCAAAAAAAAGAAATCCTGAGTCGTAAACAAACGGCTCGCCCGCTTGCTCAACTGACCCGATTTGAAAGATATGGCTTATGTAAGCTAATAAAAACGGCAAACGGTAGCAGAGGGTAAAGTTTTTTTTATTGAGTTTTACACCAACTTAAAATAACCTCGCAAAATGAATCGGATGAATTTCTTTTGACAGGAGTCCGAGGTTTGTTTATTTCATTTGTTTGAATTCGAAAACAAACAAACCACGAATACCTGTCAAAACTGAATTCTATTCATCAGGATGAACCACACGTTCACTAGTGACGCCATCTTGCAAAATTCTATTCCGCCTGATCGAATAAGGCTACTACACTGAAAAAAATACCTGTCAAAACTGAATTCCATTCATCAAGATGAACCACACGTTCACTAGTGACGTCATCTTGCAAAATTCTATTCCGCCTGATCGAATAAGGCTACTACACTAAAAAAAACATGTATTAATAACTACCAAAATACCCGATTATGCCTATTTTTAAAACTACCTTGAAATTTCAGTCAAATTTACTACGTTTATGGTACAACCATCAACATTTGTGGTACATTTGACAGACCTCATATTGATATCATGGTTGATCTATTCGCAGGTATGGGTAAAATCAAACGCATTTATATCAGATTCGGTTCTGCTGTACCGATCAAAAAACTTCCCATACCGGGAATCGAACCCGGGCCTTCCGGGTGAGAGCCGGATATCCTAACCACTAGACAATATGGGACTTGCGATTTGGGGCACTCATGTTGAATTCTGAATGCACCCCGAGTAAATCTGCACCATGATGCATCCCGAGAGCGAAGATTTATCCCCGCGAATATGTCACTGCAGCGAGCCACAAATCAAGCGCGCCGTGAATTCGTAAATCCTCCATAGCAGCACTTGCCAGCCAAGATCGTTCAACGTTATTTTGACTAATGACCCCGACTGGTGGTGATCACCGGTTCAACATAAACAATAGTCCGAGACGCCACCCCCGCACACTTCCAGTGCGAAGTTGAAGCCGACTCCGAAAAATGCGTAAAGCACGAATATCAAACCCATTTGCTGCTTTATTGCTCCAATGAGTTATGACTTCAAACAGGACAATTTTATGCGCAAAACGATGAAACCAAATACGAACGATACCGGTTCGAAGACATTCGACGGTGAGTCGAGGTGGAAAATAGTGAAAAATGAAACGAAAATTTATCGTCCACGGTGGCGCAGGTTTCGTAAATATTTAAGGTTGTAAAATTTTAATCATATTCGGAAAATGGCTTGCGAAACGGTGGGAATTCCTCGAGATGACACCCAACAGATTTGAACGATGGCAAAATAATTTATCTCCAGCGCGAACGCAATAATTACTGAATTATTTGAAAGCGAGGAAAATGTTAAACGACTGTCGCAATAATTGTTTTCGATAAATAAACCCCTGAGTTTTCCCGAGGGAGTGGTTTGTACTCAAAGCTGTTTTAATTTACGATCTTCACGACCGTTCCATTCTCTCGACGATCATAAATTGTCACTCTCCGTTGTCAAAACTGTTGGTTTGGGCGAAGGCAAAACTTTCGGCTGTATGGCGATCTAATTTTAGGCAACTTAAAAGGGTTCTCCTCTTACAGGCAGGTTCCTCATCATTTGTTCCCAAGAATCACTTAACACAAGTGATATTTCAAGCTAATAATGCTTTCCTGTCTCGCTCTTTTTGAACGCTTGAATCAGTTTCATACATCTTCGCCGGTTGAAAATATGTCGGAGCATCACCACTGACGCCAATCGTTATCAGTTTCCCGTTTTGTTTGCGATCTTGATCTAACGGTTTAGCAGTAAACAAACAGATTGCAACTGTCTGAATGAGAACGAAGTTGATTTACACAACGGCCAGTTTGTTTTCCGCAATTAAATCTCTCAATTAGATTGCAGTTCGAATCCGAGTAGGAGTGAGTAATGTGTCCTTTGAACTAAACATCCAATGATTGCAATGGGCATGCAATTGGTGAAGGCTTGCATCATTATAGGATAGACTGCAGTTTGACACTGTTTTCTAAACGAAGGAAAAACAAGCTATCGTTTGCTGGTAAATACGGACTGATAGAAATTCAAAACAAGCGTGATTGCTTCGCACGATAATGAGTGCCAAGTTAATTAACGACTACCTAGTTAGATGGAATGTTGTTTATGGTGCTCGAGCCGGATAATTATAGTGAATTGACTTTTGCGTGGACCGATATTTGTGACAATGAATAAGGTTCTTTTCGATTCCTATTGAGTTAGTGTTGGATATGAACGTTGAGTTAAAAGTCAAGTCGAGAATGATTTCTACATTTCAACAGAGAGAAAAAGGGTTTGCCCGAACTTTCTTATAACATTAATGAGGAATTTGACTAAGGCCAATGAATGTACACAGCAAAAAGTAGTCGCCGAATATGCCTTAACATAGTCTTCTCCGTTTACGCATTAGCTAATAGGAACACCACTATAAAAATATTAATGTATGTGTGAAATGATAGCTTGTTTTGCTCCAGTAACTTATGTTCTGTAAAATGGCGTCGAATTAAGAACGCGTACGCGAACTAATTTTACACGAAAAGGTGGAAAATCCGGATATTTTGAACGGCGTAGTTGTAAAGTCGATGAATGCCGCAAAATAGACAGTAACTAAAGTGCTTAAAACCTTTCAGCAGCACTCAACGTTAAAGCAAAAGGTTGGTTGCGGAGGCAGCCATGATTCTCGATCCGTCGTGGAGAGGAAGGCAGCAGTAAAAGAATTTTAAGAAACCTGCATTAATCCAGCGATGGTGAGACTGAACCCTTCTTTCACATCACTAGATATTTTATATATTCAGGCTATTAAATAAACTATTAGACAATCCTAATCGTCAATTATGATTATCGATATGGATTCAAGATACTAAATGAGTACATGTTCCTTGAAAATTTTGCAGTTGCTCCATTTAGAGACTATATGTTATTTATGGATAACTATATTTATGGATATATGGATCCTGCTCTAATTCTATAGAGTTGCATAGTGTGGCATCTAGTCCGCTGTATGCTGCATCTGATGTGCCATACAACGAACCAGATGTGGTATAAAAGAATGCAAGCAGCATCGTTGGGGCGAGTAGACTTGTCCGGATTTGGACTGCAACGAGTATATTTTCATCTCACAATTATGTGCTCTCAAATCTCCATTAATGATTATTCAATCATAATGAAATTTTTACCAGTTATTTGTGGATTTTATAACTTTGATTTGGCGCTAACATAACTAAAATCGGTACACAAATATCTCAGTATGTAATTGGGGACTAAACTGTTCGATTAGTATTATAATAGGCCGTAAAGTATTGTTTCGTTCATACCTTCGGAACAAAATGTCCGAATGAAAAAAAAAAACGATTGAGTTCAATTAAAATGTAGTAGCTTTTACCGTCATCAGAACTGGAATCGGTTCGCAAAAGGCTGAGAAACCGATGTGATATTATTTGTAACGCATACCCGGGTAGAGGTGAATTGCAAACCAATAACATAATAATAACATATCTAGCCATCGCAACTAGATTTGACATTTTTGACTTATTCAGGAATAACACTTAATTGCAATGTAACTACAAAATATGTTATCATTACTAGTTTTATTGTTATTTAGGTATTTTATACATAAGTTGAAACATCATTTAATAACAACTGAATGGTAAATTTTGCCATCATAACTAATTTGGTTTTCATTAAGTTATTATGTTTCTTTTGCGCAATTTATGAATTTGAATGAAAGAAGTGATATGCAAGAAAAGATATTTTAAACTATTGAATTGAATATTCTGCCAAAAAATGTAAATTCAAAAATAAATATATTGTATTACTTTCTATTTTTATTTTAAGTCAATAAACAAACAGACATCAATCAACTTAAGTGCGAATTTTTCACTTTTATATATAATAAATTATTTTTTCAGACAGTTTTATGTGCATATTTATACATTACTAAATGGAGTCGTTAATTTTCATCATTTTATTGAAGAGCTCTTCAAAGTGTAGCAGTTGATCAACAATGTTGTTAGTGCTGTCCTTATCACATAGAATTTCTTGAATATTGTAGAAATTTCCATTCATATAGATCCATGAGTTATCATATTGGAAGCCTTGGCATGATTTGTTTGTAAATGAGGAAGAGAACTTACCATTCACCAGTTATTCCTATTTAAAAACTAGAATTTCCATTACTTTGATTTTTTAGCGTTAACGATTAAATTTACCATTATTTACACCTTCTAGAGAATAACTCATTGTGTTATTATTATGTTATCCACATCTCGCTAATAATTCATTATGCAATTCTTCTTTTGTAAATATTTTGTTCTTAGTTTGTTCTTATAATGGCAAAATTTGTTATTTCTTGGAAATTCCCTCGAACTATTTCAGTTATTATTTTTGTTGTTTTAACTCTTATCTCAAACAAACTAATGTAAAATTTTGCCATTCAGTTATTTTGCATAAATGGTAAAATTTGTCATTCATGTGCAATTCTCTTCTACCCGGGTACCCAAGTAGCACACTTCGATCAAAATTAGTTGTAGTTACTTGAATATGACTTAGCAAGTAATATTTGTGTTATTTCAACTGAATTGCAACAAGTGTGCTACTAGGGTACACACACATACACACAGACATTATTTAAAGAGACGCTTGAGAGGGAACGAAACTTACGCAAAACCCAGGAACTTTGCGGCGAATGACTCGTTATGACACTTACAGAAGCGTGCGATGCGACCATGCCGAGAGAATTCAAACCGAGGAATGGAAGATCGCCGGTGTATTGGTGGACGGATCCGATCGCCGACCTCCGAAGAACATTCCTGCACGCAAAACGGAGGATGCAAAGAGCGCGGTCAGATGCCGATGCAATCGAGCGTAGATGGGTGCTAGTCGCCGCAAAGGCCGCATTGCGACGGAAGGGTGTGCGGCTCAGCCGAACACCCGTGACCAAGTGGGCATTGACAACGACATAACGGTGACGAACTCATTGCGATAGCAAAGTCGCTAAAGGTGAACAAAGCGCTGGGACCGGATGGTATTCCGAACCTGGCCATCAAGACGGCTATCTTGCTGGATCCCGAAATGTTCAGGGTGGTGATGCAAAGGTGTCTGAACGAGGGCGTCTTTCCGGACGCCTGGAAAATTCAGACCCTAGTGTTGCTACCAAAGACAAAAAAAGCCACCAGGGGATCTACATATAGACCAGGGGATCCGGCATATAGACCAATATGTCTGTTGGATACAGCGGGTAAGGTGCTCGAGAGGGTAATCTTCAACAGACTGACAGAATACACGGAGTGTATAGGCAGTCTGCCTAACAACCAGTTTGGCTTACGCAAAGGGAAGTCGACGGTGGATGCCATCCTGTCCGTCACCAAGACGCCTGAGGTAGCAATCCAGTGCAAGAGGCGAGGAGTACGCTACTGTGCAGTGGTCACCCTTGACGTGAGAAATCGACTCGCTCCAACGCCTTCAGGTTCCTGGGTACATGTACAAGATTCTTGGAAGGTACTACGGCTTGATTTCCCGAGCGGGGTCGGGTTCGCGGACGATATTACCCTGGAGATATATGGTGAATCCATTGAAGAGGTGGAGCTAACGGCCTCGCACTCCATTGGCATTGTGGAGAGATGGATGAGTCACGGTGGTAAATAACCGAAAATCGGAGCAACACGCGACGATCAGTGCAGGTTACTGCACAATTGAACTGAAGAGGTCTTTTAGGTATCTTGGGTCATGATCGACGATAAGCTGTCCTTTATCAGTCACGTCGATTACGCCTGCAAGAAATCCTCTATGGCTATATCGGAATTATCCCGCATGATGTCGAATAGCAGCTCAGCGGTGCAAGGGAGTAACCGTAAACTCCTGGCCAGTGTCGCCCTGTCCATACTTAGGTACGGCAAGGCAACATGCATCACCGCCTTGAGTACCAAGAGCTACACTAGTAAGCTAGAGAGTACGCACAGGCTTCTGCGCCTAAGAGTGGTTAGTGCATACCGAACGGTATCACTGCATTTTAGCTGGGATGATGCCAAAAGGCATCGTCTTAAAAGAGGATGTAGAGTGCTTCGAACAACGTGGAACAAGAGGTATTCGGAAGAACCCTAGAGCCGCAACTCCTCCAAAGGTCGGTGGATCCACCGACTAATCCCGGAATTAACAGGGTGGGTTGGTAGGCGACACTGTGAAGTGAACTTCCACTTAACGCAGATTTTGTCAGGCCACGGCTGTTTTAGACAATATCTGCCTAAATATGGGCATGCACAATCCACCGGATGCACCGAGTGTGCAGGAGTTGAGGAAATCGCGGAACATGTGTTCTTCGCATGTCCTCGCTTCGATGGCGCGAGATCCGGCATGATAGCCGTAAGCGGTTATGGCACGACTCCGGATAATTTGGTTCAGAGGATGTGCATCTGGGACGCGGGACATCTGGGAGGCGGTATGCATAGCAGCCTCACAGGTTGTCCTCGATCTCCAACAAAAATGGCGAAACGACCAACCGCAGGTCGCAGAGACCACCTAACTACCAAAGACCTAAGTCTGGTTGCAGATTTTCCATCCCGTCTAAAAAAACAAACAAAAATACACACAGACATGTGCTCAGTTCGTCGAGCTGAGTCGAATGACATTCGGCCATCTGGGCCTCCGAATAAAAAATAGCGTCCTATAAGAATGTTTAAGTTTGCATTTGCCGCTAACAGAACTGAAATCGGTTCACAAACGGCTGAGAAACCAATGTAACATTATTTGTAACGCACACACACACATACACATACACATACCAAGAAACTGTCGACGCCGTGTTTACTGGTGGAATTCGACGATTGCTGATCTGCGTTCACAGTGCTTCCGAGCCAGAAGGAGAATGCAGAGTGCCAGCAATAACGGCGAAAGGGAGGAACGAAGGTTACCCTAGCAAGAGCAGCACTGAACAAAGCAATCAGGCTTAGCAAGAAAGCCTGTATTGGCGATCTCTGCCGCAAGGCTAACGAGAATTCATGGGCTAGCGCATACAAAGTAGCCATGTCTAAGATAAAAGACCCTGCCGTACCACCTGACAGGTGCCTGGAGAAGATGAAAATTATCATCAAGACACTGTAACCGATGTATGAGCCGGCGGTCTGGCCGCCCACACCGTACGGCCGACCAGGATGTCCATGATGAAGAAATCAGGATAACGAACGAAGATCTGATCGCGGTAGACTTATCTTGTCAACCGAAAAAGCTCCAGGGCCGGACGGAATTCCAAATGTGGCTCTAAAAACAGCAATCCGCGAAAATCCTGATATGTTCAGGACCACAATACAACACTTTATTCAGGAAGGCTGTTTTCCCAACATCTGGAATTGGCAGAAGCTAGTGCAGCTACCGAAGCCAGGTAAACCACCCGGCGACCCTTCAGCGTATAGGCCAATATGCCTATTGGATACCGTTGGCAAATTGTTGGAGAAAGTGGTCCTAAACAGGCTCACGAAGTACACGGAGAGTAAGAGCGGTCCACCAGAGATACAGTTCGTATTCCGGAAAGGCAAGTTCACTGTAGATGCCATCAGAACGGTTGTGGATGCTATGGATACGGCACAGAAGCAACAGAGAAAAGGAAACCATTACTGCGCGGAAGTCACCCTGGATAAAAATTCCTTCAACAGTGCCAGCTGGGCAGCAATCACCGTTTCGTTACACAGTTTGAAGATGTCTGAGTACCTGTGCCAAATGCTGAAAAGTTATTTCCAGAATCGCAGACTGATTTACGAAACAGACGCCGGAAAAAGGAGTGTGGCTATTACAGCGGGCGTTCCACAGGGATCTATTTTGGGCCCGACCCTCTGGAATGCCATGTACGATGAGGTATTACAGCTGAACCTTCCCAGAGGAGTGAAGGTGGCGCTTCTAGAGATCGGGGAGTCACGAGGAGAAGTGAAAGACAGTGCAGCAAGCAAGAATCATGATCGGCGAGTGCATCATTGACTCAAATTCAACAGTCATGAAGATTACATCTGCAAGAAGGCCACGGTAGTGATCTCAGCACTATCCCGATCATGCCCAACAACTCTGCGATCAGCAATAGCAAGAGGAGGTTACTATCATCGTCAATCATCAGGTACGCATGCCCAGTGTGGTTGGCGACATTGAAGACTGAAAGAAATCGCGCCCAACTAAACCGTCCGTCCAGGCTGATGGCTATGCGTGTGTCGTCAGACGCCGTGTGTGTTAGCCGGGATGCTCCCCATTTGCCTTCTACTGGAAGAAGATAGCGAGTGCTACAGGACCGAAACACAAGTCCAAGTGCCAGCAGCAGTGGGACAACGCTGCGAATGGCAGGTGGAACTGTCGTCTAGTTCACAACCTGTCGATGTGGATTAAAAGAGCAAACGGGGAGGTTAACTTCTACATAACGCAATTTCTGTCTGGTCATGTGTGCTTTAAGCAGTATTTGCACAGAAACAGCCATGCAAGGTCGCCGATATGTCCTGAGAACACAGAAGAAACACCGAAACACGTCATTTTCAGTTGCCCAAGGTTTGCGCACCCACGAGGAGAAATGGCAGCCCTTGTCGGCGCTGACGTCAACGTAGACAATATCGTCGAACGTTGGCGGGAGTTGGCGGGAGGAACCACGACATGCGATGTAGGTGGCGAGAAGGAAACACGATTGGTTTCGGGAGAAATTCCTTCACCGGGGAACTCTCTGACGGAGTAGACTAGATCCATCGCCGGGGACTAGTCTAGTAGAACGCGTCGTAGCACCGATTTGGGTCATCGTAACGCCAGTGAACCGGACGCCAGGCTTCACCGGAATCGCTAGAGTGACTAGGTAGGTTCGAAAGTGAGAAGAAGATGTCTGCTTTCGGGAGGGATTGCGCACCAGATGGCTCGGGTCCAGAACGTGTCTTAGTTGTATGTCTATAATCGTAGGTAGTCTACCAACAGGAGCCAAAGGGCTCAGCATGACGCATGTTGGTCGCTGATTGACGAGAAAGAAACACATTAACATTAGGAGCCGAAGGGCTCGGCATGGTGGAAGTCAAGGGCTCGGGGAAATTGCTCCCACACAGCGCCAAAATCAGACACTCGCATGTGCATGAACACGAACACTACAGGCCAGCCTTTATAAGATTTGTTTAACTTCTAGATAAAAAAAAAAAACATACATATATACACACAGACTCGCCGAGCTGAGTCGAATGGTATATGAAACTCGGCCCTCTGGGACTCGGATAAAAAGTCGAGTTTTCAAGCGATCTTAATACCCTTCTTTTGGTGTAGAAAACGTAGTTATATTTCCGCTTTCAAAACTTTTTTCACTCATCTAGTACAGGGTGTTCGGTTCCTTAGTTCGATAGGGGACGATACATGATGAAATAAAATTGTTCTAAAAATTTACCATATGCTCAAAAATCAAAGTTTACGTAGTTACTGAACTTTTATTGTGTTGGTACATGTGAGTCTTAAACTAGCTGTAACGCAACAATTATGCTATCTAGCAATAGGAGGAAGAAATCCATTCAAAAGTTATGAATATTCCTACATAACAGTTTCATTTAAACTTTAAGTAGTAATCATTTAGTGTCTTTTAGACATTTTTTTTTAATTTTTTTCATGTGTTTTGCATGAAACACGTAATAAACAGAAACATTACTTTAAAAGTGCTCTACAACTCTTTCTTTGACACAAACTTTGTAGCGGGCTTACTTTTCTTTTGTTGCAATTTTGTTTTGAATGCAACATGGTGTGCATTCAATAAGCAGATAATAAAATCACGAATTCAACCCCAGATATTTTCCGGGATTACTGTTACTGTTACTGTTACTGTTACTGTTTTGAAAACCTTTGATTTGTTTATTTGTTTATTTGTTTATTTGTTTATTTGTTTCAATTTTTCATCTGACTAGCAGTCTTAATGAAGTTTTGATGGGGAAAAGCCTGCATGATTCGGCCGCATGCAGATACCGTATCATGGAGGCGAAAAAACCCCATATCTTTTCTAAATCTTTTCTGATTTATGACATTCTTCTCCTTAGATAATGATGGGGAAACCAGCGAGGTGATCAAGTGTGCTGTGTGGCCTGCGCACAGCCATTACAACTTTATATATTTTATAGTTGATATATATTGTATAAACCTAATTTTAATTAATTGATTTAAAACATTTCAATATGGCCACGAATTTAAATTTGAGTCATTTTTGACTCACTTTTGTCAAAATTGGAATCACTCAAATATGGATTGACAATTGGAAATATCAAAACATCCATTTAAGCCGATGTCTTAGATATGTAGACTTGTCAATCCCAGTTACTTTAACTGATACATGAGTGACTCCACTTTTGTCGAAAATGAGTTAAAACAACTCAAAACTGAGTAAAATTGATGGCCATGTACAGAGGAATGTATCAATTCAATGAATCGAGTGGTGTACTCAGTATTCATGATTTTTTTCGACGAATTCATGCGATGATAACGTGTAGTTATGTATGTTTTCTCATTTTTAAGATCGATACATATTTTAATAGAAAAAAAACTATTTCTGCCAACTATATCAATTGCAACACTTTTACCCCCTTATCAACATTTTGACAACATTAAACTTGAAAATAAATTTCCTATGATACGGCCCACTGACACTGACGGACACTTTACACCCGTCTCCCATTGAGATTGTGTTCCGAAGCATCGCCATGCTTGAATCATAAACTACCCTCCCCAGCCCCAATCAAAAACTACACAAATTTTCTCTCGTTGCTTCGCCTTGGCTCTCTGCTAGCCCGTAGTCGACTGTGTAGGTAGGCACTTGAATGTAAACCGAAACCGGTTCTCAATATGTACAGATAGCGCTCCTCCCCTTTCTCGGTGTTCTCTCTGTGTAATAAATCGTAATTTATTCCGCTACAATAGCGAGAGAGAGATATCCGTAGGACAGGAAGCAATTATTTCTCCTAGGAATATTTAATGCTTGCAAGTTATTTTAATTAAAATTAAAATTAGTGATCTGTGTTTGTAACTTTTCTTAAAAATACAATCTGTTGAAATTTATTAGCCAAATAAAAAAAATCTGCTAAAAAAGCTTGACAGCGGTGGGATTCGAACCCACGCCATTTCTGACTGGTGCCTAAAACCAGCGCCTTAGACCGCTCGGCCACGCTGCCTTGGTGCGGGTGAGCCGCAACTAGCGAATGCAGCCCGGATCCCCCCTTTTGCTATTTGTCTATCGGATGAATACCTGCGTGGTTGTAATAGCAAGAGCAAATCCAACCTAAAATGCAACTGATGACGTGGCGTGGACGCACGAGGGTGGATACGAAAATAGCAGATTTGTAACTGTTGTTTCAACAAGCGAAAGCGAACCGGAAATACCCGTTTTTTTTTCTCTTCGTAGTGAGTAGTTTTAGTACCTATACACGGATTAAACCCTATCATTAGTCAATTTGGAGTGGTGTGAAATGCAGCAGCATGTGCTCGCATAAGTCATACGAGGTGGGAATAGTAGAGCAAGCAAGACTGATCGCATCATAATCGTCATATCAATTTCAGTCAGTGTTTGACGGCGACGCAGCGGGGTCTACCCTCCGGAACGGATGCATTACACCACATTGGAGAGGGATCATCATCAGCGGTCATGATTGATGTCAGCGTGACAAGTATTTAATAATATTTAAGATGTTAAGTATTTTATTTTCGAGAAAAACAAACAAATTAGAAACGATTTTCGGCTGCTTGCTACACACATGGCATGCGCCAGTTGCGCTAAAATTGTCAAGCCTCTCCAGTCCGGAGCACACGGGAATCCCTTTTCAACGATCATAGAAGATGAAATATGAGGCCGAAATGAGCGAAGAAAGGAAAAGAGCGACAACATTCCTATTAACACTCCTTTTAACAAAATAATGAAACTTATCGTCGCGCTCCGTTCGGTACATATACACGAAAAATGATGGAGGTGGAGAGACGAATCTGTTTCAATTTTTCTTCACGCTTCATCCGATCTTTCGCTTTTCGGATGTACCCGGTGTCTACCTATAAAAGGCAAAGGCATTTTCTTCCGGAGCCGGGCAAAGTCCGCGGTGACAGTTTTAAACGAAGAGGAACATGTGTTTTCATAAATGCATGTAATTTATTCCTCGCCGTTTCTCGCCGCACTCTGCCGCACGTCCATCGGGGCGGAGAGGGAAAGGGCCAGATCTTTTCGGAAAGCCTTAATGTGAATCGAAGTTTCGTTGCTCATAGACAAGCGATGGATCATGTTCATCGGAAGAAGGTACATGCCGAATTTTGGTAGCTGCGTGTGCTAGTGGTTTGCTGGGAGGATTAGGATGGTCGTGGAAAAATCGATTGAGATTAACTGTTTAGATCGATCTTTTGCATTCGGTTCAGCGAGCGCATTTCATCGTCTACCATGTAGCAGGCGATAATGCCATTTCGTTTAACGGTATTTCCTGCAAAGCACATTATACCGAAACAGCATGAAGATTAAACTCTTGTGAGATCATTTTTACATAAATAGATTACGTCTTATGTAAAGATACAATTCATGTTTTGATATGTAGGGAAGCGGAACCTATCTTGAGCTCAATAAGCAGACCTCCAGTGGAAATCGGTGTATATGCACTGAATATATTGGTATACCGAACACTGAGTTCACAAGTTATTCACAATTTATTCGTTCACTTACCGTTAATCGTTTACCAACACACAAAACATTCGATTCTGATAATTTTCTTCCAATTTAATACGGAAAAGTTGCCACTGCTATGTATGTATTTTAATAATATCACGAAAAACATTAATTCCATCTGTGTACATATGTTAATCGTACTGATTGTAATCAAGAAAAAATATAAACAAGTTAACGCTCTTCACTACTACAACCCAAAAATGAAGTAGATCATTTGACAGCACTTCACGTGAGTTGGGTAGCATGCATATAACCAAGACAAAATGAAAGGATTTGTTTGTTATTCTTCCATGAGAATATTGACAACAAGACTCACAATAACGTTGGGCATAGAATGCTCTATGAATGATTGAACACGCACACTAGCGTTGATGTGTATGCTATACAGTATGTGAGCAGTGCAACATCAAGCGATTACGGCGATTGTAAACACGGTTCAGAATAGGTGCAAGCGTATTTAAATTATTGTGAAAATCAATCCCATAGTTTACTAGTATTTTTTCACGTATGCGAAGATTCTCGTGTGGCTAGTGTAATAAGTGAAGTGTGATTATTATGGTTTGTGCAATTGCGCAACGAAAATGTGTGAGGTTATAGTGCAATTAAAGAGAAAACTTGGAGTCTGGCTCGAGTATATTCCCTAGTACGGGTAGATCAATACGACGAATTTGTAGTGCAAAGGTAAGAAATTTTGTTGAAAATCTGACTGCTCATTATTATTACGAAATTTAAGTCTCCGAAACGTTTTTGTAGCTTTTATTGATATTTAAGACCTAATTTTATTTGCCAGGATTATATATTCTTGGTAACTGCGTCCATTTATAGGAGAAATTAAATATCTTTTTACGATTAAAGTTGGATGGCTGCAGAATGTGATGAATATAGGTACTATGGTGAGAATAGGTTCCGCTTCCTACTGTGCGCATATTCATCCGCTGAAGTTTGATCGATACTGTGAATATTAAAAATGAACTTAAGTTTATATTTTTGAGAAAAACGTCAAAAGGGATGATCTCGAGCAGCTTAGATCTGTGCGCCTCCGCGTCACGCCGCCACCGCCACTATTTTCGACCGGCGCGCCGCTGCATTTTTCACCGTGTAAGCAGCCCTTCTGTAATGTTAATTAACCCTTTAGAAATCTGCTTTTATAACAAATTATGACATCTCGATGCGATTTGCCATCCAGAGGCAATGACGTCTTTATATGGTCTGGAGCAGAAGCCACAACAATATTAGTGAAATGAGCAAAATTCACTCATGACACTAATACCACTGCACTCCTTGCGCACGCTACACAAAAGCTCGCAAAGTGTCACACTATTTATTTTGATTCATTCGCTCCGTGATTGTTTATTAAATGCTCTATAAAACTTAATTTTTCAACCGATTCTAGCCTACCGATGATGGAAAATTGGCTCTATATCTCTATTAGATTGTCATGTCTCAGCGTTTGAAAGTTTGTGTGGCAAAAATTCAATTACCTCAGTTAAATTCACTATAAATGATCCATGTTATCGGGAGGAGATGCTTCTGCTCAATAAATGGCATTTGTATCATGATTATTTCCACAAATCAGCATTTATTAAAAACGTTTGAACCGATTTTTTTCTATCCGAACCCATGCCCGCCAATAGAAAGATCAATAGTGTTACGTCATCACTCGTCGGCTCAGTAATGTTTACATTATTTTTGCTTCCAATACAAGCAAGCAGTGCGTTGCCCCAGACCTTATATAGACGTCATTGATCCAGAGGGTGAGCGTGATCCAATGAGGTCTATACAGGTGTGTGTGTAAACAATCCATGATTTCGGGTAGTGACGTAAAACTCCAAGAACAAGCGAATGATAACAAAGCAAGTTAAGTTTTTTTCCGCATCCTTTTAGTGCACAAAGAGGCATTTTTCAGCCGAAACCTTTGAAAAACTATACCAATTACTGAAAATAAACACTCCATCTTGTGATTTGCTGCTGTAATAAATTGTTGTTTTTGGAGATCTACGTCACGCATGTTTACAAAAAACAGGCTGTGCATCATCTCACGAACACAATGACAGTATTTTGCATTACACTAATACAATTTAACCACTTCTTCTCCACCTGTATAGACCTCATTGAGCGTGATCAGCTTTGTCGTTTCGTTCTAGCAACTGCAGCGTACATTTTCGTGTTTCGCAATTTCTCAGCAATTTCGGGAGTGAGTTTGAATTTAATAATAATAAAATGTCGCCTTAAATGTCGAGAAAATTTCCATCGTGAGTGTACATATTGACACCACAAACAATGGTAATCGAACCAGCGATGTGTTAAAAAAATTGGTGCACTAAAATATCAAAAATGGTTTTACTCATCATCTGCTTCCTGACAAAGTGTTTTGCAATGTATGTCTAATCTTAGCAAAACAAAAGGCTGTTCTTAATTTGCAGAAAGATAGGGATCGATGAGGTATTGAGAACAATCCTGCAATCGGTAAGTCGTTAATATTCGGCAAATAAACTTTATTTATAATGAAATTGATGATTTTTTCTAGGAATTTCCATCGTTGAGAAAACACTTTTTTTATTTGTACGTTACAAATCTCGAATCGAATAATTTGGCTAACCAAAGTGGCCTTAAAACAAGCAATTTCGGAGTTGCTTTTGAAGTTGCACAGCAAGCGAGCGTTGTTTTCTTGTTTTCTCTCTTTTTTTCACAGTAGCTTTCATACAAAACGCTCGCTAGTACATGAGCTCTCGTGTATGCACAATTTTCAATGTGTTTTTTTTTCTATTTAAGTCTGATATAGAAAATAACATATATTCGCTAAAACTACGTATCTGTTCGTATAATGGCTCAACCTAAGTCATACTTTGAATAATCCCACCGGTTAAAGTTTGACCTGCTTTTCGATATTACAGCATAGCAGGAGAAGAGACAAACGAGGTCAGCACGTTTTATTCCGTTATAAACCGTCAAGTTTCTTAGAATCGATATTTACCAAATAACCATTTGGTAATTTTACTACACAAATACTGTCATTGGACTTCAGTTAAGCCATCCGTATCACATATCGCATATTAAATATGTAAATAGAATCCTCAACGTCATGGAATAGGACTCCGTTCCATCTTCTATTGCCATTTTCGGAGTGTCCACTATTATTGTTTTTCAAACAAATTTGAAGTCAAACTTATGAAACCCTGGCAACTGATAAGAACCGATAAATATTGATTCAATTTTAAGCTGTATTGAGTCGGTGCATCAAAGCAACTTAGGGTAGAGCTGTCTCACGCCCAGTGGCTAAGCACTGAATTAACCGGTAAATCTGTGCACAGTGGATTCTTTTTTAAACGTGATTATAGCACAGAGAACAGACATTAACGAACATGTACCTTTTCTTGAAAAACGTGTGTAAAAGATAATATGGGCAGCCGGTATAAGAAGCAAGTGCAGAGAAAAACAAACCAACCTTTTCGGGTTATGTGCTAGGCTTTTTTATTGATGAACATTGACATGACAGTTATTGCACATCTGCAGCGCCGCCTACCAGGAGCATAACGACATACATTTGAAATTTTGGTTTAAAGTTTTACACAAGCAGCAGACCGAAGATGAACGTCTGTACTCTGTGAATATAGTGATGTTGCAAAAATATTGATATTCCGGTCAATTCACTGCTCTTAATTTTAACTTTTTTTATAATTGATTTAATTTTTGATCTTTTAGCTCTTTTATACATGAATTATAAAGCAATTTGGATTTCTTTTTATATTTTTATATACATTTAGCTTCTAACATTTTTTAGATTTTTAGATTTTGAAATTTTTAGATTTTTATATTTTTAAATTTTTAAATATTAAAAATTTTAGATTCTTAGATTTTTAGATATTTAGATTTTTAGATTTTTTAATTTTTAGATTTTTAGAATTTTTTTTTTAGATTTTTGGATTTTTAGATATTCAATTTTGATATTGATTTTGATTTTTATATTACTAGAGTTTTCTGTTCTACGGGACATTAAATCAGGGTACAACATTAATAAAATGTCTTTCCAGAACTCTGTAATCTTCTTGTCTGTGGTAATAAATATTCATTAAAATATTATTTATTGAATATACCATCATTCGTTAATTTATTAAAAATAGATTCCCCGTATTTTCGTACACGACAATTAAGAAATGTGTTGAGCGTTTCTTGGCAATTGAACTCTGAACGCTGAAGAAATAGATATAACAACATAAAAACTTTCAAGACAAAGAATCAAAACCATAAACCTACACACTTGGAAAATATCACCGAACTCGTTTCAATTTTCTACCAAACCACATAGGTTATCAACAAGAAACCGAGTAAATCGTTTATGTATACTGTTTTCGGGTGTAGTTTTTGAGCCAAACCCGAGTTTCGGTTACTATAGACGGTTTTCACGCCAACTCGAACAAATGTTCTCAGATTTCTGGGTGTGTAGACCATGACTAGATAAGCCGCTTTGCATACTTAGTTTCTTGATTTTTTTTTCTAGACTGCCTTTTGCAAAGGGCTAAACTTTTTTTTTAATGATTTTTTTTCAAATGTGTTCAATTGAAAAATGACTACCCCTACAAACAAGTGTTGTATGGGTGATTATCACAAAATATGTCAAGTTTTGAGAAAAAAATATAGAAAAATCACGAAAATGAATCCTATACTGAAAAAAAATCATTTAAAAAAAATTCAAAGTCGATTTAATAAAAATCATAATTTATGATTTCGATGAAATTTTGTCTCAGGATAGGTAATTACCCTGGTACCCAAGTAGCACCGAAAACATAAATATTCAAGTTTTAGTTTTCATGTGTCATGCTGTAGATCTATAACAGAGTGATCTGACTAGTTTTGTCATAAAGGTGTTCGTTTGATGCAATTCAAATCTAGATTCATTTAGACGACTAATTTATTTGTCATACATGTGTTTGAAGTTTTTCAGCTAGGACATGTTTGTTTACGTCTGACATCTTGTTTGCATATTATGTTTCATAAATGCATCCATTTAAGTCTTCCGTATTTCAAGAAACAAACATATGCGAGAAAGGCCAAACGTCAACAAAACTTGTCAGGTATGTTTGATTAGCGCCGTATTGGACGGAAAAATACTGTTTTTGAGCTTTCCTAAAGGTAGATATACATCCTATATCTATTTATGTCACATACTCGTTTGCCTCTGAACCTAGGTCTGTTTTGCTAGAATGCAATATTGAAAATTACAGTTGCAATTACATTGATTGAACATCAGAATTGATGAAATTGCTTGTATGATAACAATTGCTGGTGTGATAACATCGGTTATCAATGTTTATAATTTAAATCCCAAGTAACAATTCAAGTTTTATTGTGGTTTTAAAGCACACTTGAAGGCTAAATCATGGTCTTCAGAACCCTCATAAAACCAAAATTGTTACTTGGGATCAATACCCATAGCTTCTTATATCAAAGTGAATATCTATTTAAGTCCCCTATAACGTTGGTAAATAGGATAATGGTAGGGTTCAAGAGGATTCTAACTATTCTCCATCTCATATGTCGAGACGGTCGAGTGGTAAGAACACCGATCTGGTAAGCTTGGAGTCCATAATATGAACCTAGTTGATGAAAACCTTTTTTGTCGACGAAATTTGTTACACTAATGTTTTAGAATTTTTTGTTTATGACAATTATCAAACATAAATTATGTTTCATAGGCTCCACCTTCTGCGCTATTTCAATTCTATAGTAGAACCCGAAAAGGTTTTCTATCATCGGAATGGTAGCATGATCATTTGTCACATTTGAGCAAAAATGCATGCAATCAAACATTTGGTGTTACTTGGGTAGCACACTTGTTGCCAGTAAGCTGATATAACATAAATATGACTTGCTAAATCAAAATCAAGTTACTACAACTAAAACCGACCTAAAAGTGCTACTTGGGTATGTTCCCTACCAACCGTTCATACATCACAAGATGGGAACTTTTAAGGAAACAAAGTTTTTCAAACAAAAACTTTTGCATGTCCCATTGATTTTTTTCAGTGTATTTTGTTATCAATAACTAAACCAGTGAAGGTTATACGACTATGTAGTCATCTCAAAATGCAATGAAATTTAATTTGTGATGCGAGACAAAGCGAAGCACGCATATTCACGCAGCAGCACTCAAGAAGTACGACTCAATATACAATATTAGAACACGCATTTCATACGTGCTACTGTCATTTCTACCAAAACGTTTCTACCAAGGGGTGGATCGCTCAGCACACTTTTCTCGTTTGCTATTTTTTTTTTGAGTTTGTTAACATGTGTTGCAATGTTCTGGGAGTTCCCGTAATGTGCCGAAGGTGCCGATGTGTTGACAGCCCAAATTGTTGTTTTCTGCTGACCCTGGCAACCAGGCAATGCATATTGGCAAGGTTGCTGGTTTCATACCATATAAACTCAACTATCAAAAGTGTGCCTTAGTGTGCCACACATTTGTTATGGATTGAAAATCAAAGTGCCTCTGTTAGGAAACATATTCGTCTAGTGTGTGAGACATCGTGGGTGGCACACTGTTCTAAGCGACTTACCCTTGGTTAATGCTGAAATGCATACATGCGTTTCAGAAATCGGGTTGTTTAAAACAAAACAAAAATCGGTTTTTATATTCCGTTAAATTTGATTTATTTTGTGAGCACAAAACCATGTTAAGGGATCACGTAGATGATTCTTCTTAATTTTAAAATCAAATAAAATAAGTTCAACAAATGACACAAAATGAAAAGATTAAGTGACAGTTTACTCCCATACGAAGTCCCATAGAGCAGTGTTCGAATACTGTTTTTTATAAATGCAATCGTACTTGCACAAAACATTACCTGTGCATTAAAATTCATTACATTTTAGAAAAACTCAAGCTTCTTATTAACTCTATTTAAGATCAGATCATTAATAATTTCTAGATATTTATATTTATACATTCGTTCTACGAGAAACAAACCATCATGTAAGTACCTTGCCACTTTATACTAGCAGGTCTAAAAATGTTGTCTAAGCTTGGAGCAGATTAAATTATTTTATGTGTAAAGGCCAGTATCGACCTAAAAAGTAAAGAAGTTACGGAATTTTGTTCAGTATTATCAAGCGGAATTTTGACAATTGATCTGCATGGAACGAAATGTCAGCGTCACTTACGGAATAATCGAACGGAATATTTTTCCGAAAGTTAAACTGACAGCTCCCATTAGTTTGCTTGAAAACCTTACAAATTCCAATTAATATTTGTGTTTTTCAGGTGGATACTGCTGAAGAAATTTCTTTTCGATGCTTTACTTTTCCATTTCAGCAAACGGAATTTAAAATGGGTTTGGGATAGAAAAAGAAATTCTTTTCGAACATGATACCGACCTTAAAATGTGTGATCTCAACCGCAAGATGTCGCGACTTAGAGAACTCAAACTTCATCATTATTTGTCGTTTAAGATTTACTTCCGTTCTGTGCTGTTACTGATGTTTGCGAATATACGCGTCAAAAAATGACTAATTTTGGGACAACATTTGTAAAACCTGTGGACCCTTTTCAATTGTTGTCCAGATTTTTACATTTCCGTGTATTGCCAGATTTTGCCAGATTTTTTATTTGTTGCATACCATAAATTTTCCAAAAATAATGGCAACTCTGGGCGCATGAAAGATTGCAAACAATTTCGTTGTTTACGCCACCTTTGGCTTGGAATTAAACGAGGGGAAATTTTACGCGCCTGTTAAAATTCATTAATTTTTTCTGTGCACGGTAGCTGCAGCTAATTAGGACCGAACTCTAATTTCCCTCACACTCCCGCTTCACTTGTCTCAATTTTTGAGTACAATTGTATGCTATCTCTTTTTCTCTCACGGAAATGTTACTCAATTTTCGTAAAAAGTGGATCTACTCAAAAATTTAGTTGTTGAATTGGATGAATCGTGCTAGCGGACCCCGTGACGACCCAGCCAAATACGTTGTCAATCAGTATTGGAAGATTCTCGGCCAACTGAAGACGAGCGGTGCTTAGGAAGAAGGAGTGGAAATGTTTGGCACCCAGCACCATATCGATTTGCTGGCTCTTGTTGAATGAATGTTCCGTTTCGCGATTTGATCCGAGTGTAGATTGACTCACGAACCTTCTTCGATAGTTTCCCAGCCCCCTGGATGGTCACGTTGACAGGATCCCTCCTTAGATGCAGTCTGCGTGCAAAGCGATCGCTAATGAGGTGGGGCTGCGAAGCGCTGTCGAGGAGGGCACGAGCTAGATGGTCCTGACCGTACGCATCGATGACCTTCACCAATACCGTCAAAAGAAAAACATCTTCACGAGGTTGGGGAGCGGATGCAATGACAACGACACGGGGAACTGCTTCAGAGGCTGCACTAGTCGTTTGAGGAACCGGATCTACTGTAGAGCGATCGTTTGATTCCACTGATTGAGTCGACATGGATTTACGAATTGGCGGTGCTTCGTTCGCAGGTTTCGTTGTTTCGCCTGAATGTAACATGCTATGGTAACGCTGGTTGCAGTGCCTGCAACGGAAATTTGATGGACAATTCCAAACTTGATGGTTACCTTTCAAACAATTGTAACATAGACGCTTATTCGACGCTCCTGGTTGCTGGCTGGACACTTGTTGCTCGCGTTGTACGTAGATGCGTACGAAGAAAGACGGTAATAAGGTGGCTTCTTGGTCGCAGAAGTGGCTCCAGTAGCAGTGGCCATGGGCTGATGATGGTTGACTAAGATGGACTCCAGCACTCGCATTCGACGCTGAAGGAATTCGATCAAACAATCGTAGTTCCATTGGTCACTGATTGATGCGTGGACTTCCCAGGCCTTAAGCGTCTCATCCGGAAGGTTCGTACACAGCAGATGCTCCAGAATGCTGCTCCAGGAATCAGTCAGCTCTCCAAGTTGACACAAAATTTTCGTGTGGCGCTGAAACTCGTCCACCAGACCATGCAGCGATGTCGCAGATTCTTTCCGGGCCGAAAAGACTTCGAACGGAGCCTGAAGGTGTCGCTTCTTCAACAGGTAATCGTTAGCGTATCTGTCGACGAGGGTTTGCCAAGCCAAAATGTAGTTTGTGGAGCTGATGGAAATGGACTCAATCAACTGCGCTGCCTCGCTCTTCAGAGCCGCCCTTAAGTAGTGGAGTTTTTGGATCGCTGATACCTCAGATTTGGAGTGAATCAAAGCGAAGAACGTGTGATGAAATCCTAATCATTCCATTTAGTCCCCGTCGAATTCAGGAAGCGAAATAGTAGGCAATTTTAAGCCAGATAGAGCGGAAGTATGAGAACCAGATTCAGGGATGCGAGCGTTTTGATTAATAACAGGAAGCTTCGAAACAAGATCTGCTTTAATTTTGAACAGCTGAGGTTCAAAGTCGGCACGAACGTTACGATGGTGTTGCCTACCTTCCTCAGTTGTCTCGTTGTCCTCCAGCTGACACTGCACTTCCTCCAAAGTAGACCACATGCTGTTGAGATACTCCAAGCGGATGAAAACCTGCGACTGGTCTCTTTGTTGCACGAAGTGTTCCAAGAATGCCTCTGCCCGACCCAAAGCCTCGATCATGGTGGTCCTCCTCGAAGCCAGTATTGCCACGTTTTGCGAAGATGTCATCATGTAGACGGAAAGCGATGAACGATGTCGATCTGCCGAACAAAAAGACCACGGTAGACCCGACAGGTGGTAAAAACTCAGTTGGAACGGTACTCACCGATTCCAAGGCAAGAAAGTGCCTTGTATTTTTGTAAAAAACTGCAAACTGGAACGCTGTCGGCACGGTCCGTGCGGGTTGAGCCCGGATTGTAGTGCGGGATGAATGGAATAGATCGATGCTTCCAGAAAACCAATGAATAGCAGGGACACAATGGCAGAACTGCGTGGCTTGAATGCAGCAACTAAAGCTTGCTTCAGATAGAATTGGAACAAAAACAATTGCCTGTATTTCAGTTATTTATTATTGAATTCAAGATCTTTTTTTATACAAATGTAGCGTTTTCTTCATACTTTTAAGAAAAAATACGGATAAAATTATTCGTCACGATTTCGAAGGAATTCTCGAGTTTTTCCTGTAACACGGCTCATTAGGCGGCGCACACCTTCTTCGTCCATCGTTTTAGCTATCTTATTCCACCAGGTCTTCATCTGATTGATGCCTTTGACCACCTTTGCCTTGAGTCTCCTCTTCATGATTGCCCAGTATTTCTCAATAGGGCGGAACTGGGGGCAGTTGGGTGGGTTAAGGTTTTTCGGAACAACCTGGACCCCTTTCTCTGCATACCATTCTTGAACGACTTTGCTGTAATGACAGCTTGCCAAATCTGGCCAAAACATTACGGGATGGTCGTGGGATCGAATGAACGGCAAAATTCGTTTTTGGAGACACTCTTTTTGGTATAGTTCCGACGTCATTGGCTGTGAACGATTTCCCCCCGAGCCGTTGCGTGCAAATTTGTCGCAAAACAATTAAATTTGGCTGACATCCCCCGTTGCCAGGTAAAATTTTGACCTGGTTGCGAAGTCAGCCTTGACATAGGTTTCATCATCCATCAGAAGACACCCGTCGAACTTGGTCAGCACCTGGTCGTATAGCTTCCGAGCACGGATTTTGGTCACACTATTCTGTTTTATGGTCCGATTTGGCTGTTTGCTAGCTCGATACGACTTGATTCCTTCCCGGAGTCGAGTTCTCCTCACGGTACTATGGCAGCACCGAATTTTCTGGCCAAATCACGGTCCGACAGATTGGGATTCCTCTTAATCGTCTTCAAAATCTTACCACGCAGTTTCCGGTCGACAGTTCCACTCCGACGATTGGCTTGACGCTTTCGAATCGTCGTCAATGTTTCCTTATACCGTTTGATAACGCGCCATACGGTATTTCTGGGCAATTTAAGCTGTTTAGCTAGCCTAGATGCAGACCACAATGGATTTTCCAAATAACTGTGCACAATTTTTTCCCTTCTTTCGGCTTCCATGTTGATTGTTTACAAAGTACAGTAGATTTGCGGAATGTCAAAAATACGTACGTGAAGCTGAAAATTCCCGACACGTGGGCGCCAAAAACTTCCAAATCCGTCCACCAGGAGCGCCACAATATGAGCAAAAGTTTGTTCCAATTCTCAATGAAGCAAGCCTTATGATGGCGTTGGTTGGCCGAAACGTGATGGCGGTGTTCGACCGATACAAAGAACTCAGGCGGAATGCCTTCAAAATGGCGGTAGTCGGATGTGCTCAAAATGGCTTTGCAGCAATCAATAACTGATGCCCGATTGTTCGAGCCTTGGATTTATGAATAATCGGAAACAAGATGGCAGGGCCCAGTGGATCGTCCCACGTGCTTCTATTGGATGCTGGATCCCGGACGGTGTCGACGATCCTGGTCACGGCACCAATTTTATGTTGGCGCTTATCGGAAACAAGAAGGTCCTACGTTGGGGTTTTTATAAGGCTGAACGATGGGCAATGGCAACGACCGCAACAGCAGCACAGCGAAGACGGTTATAGCAGCACAGGCACCAGAAATAATATCTCACAAGACAACAGTTAATTTATTGTATATTTTTTCGACTCTTAAAGGTTAAAGTGTGACTGACTAGCGATGATGATGACTGATTCGAGTACGGGGGGGTTGAATCTTCTTTTGGGCAACAACGTAATCAGCTGATTGGGTGCGGTTGCCAAAAAGGCTAGAAAAAAACTTAAATTTACGTCCGATAGCACCTGCTATTGGCTGAGAACGTGCACTTTGCTGTCAGTGGTACCAACTTTTAACGAAAATTTAGTAACATTTCCTTGAGAGAAAAAGAGATAGCATACAATTGTACTAGCAATGGGCATTTTACACACCAAAATCGATTCTGCTGAATCGATTATCAAAATCGAAAATAATCGATTCGAGAACAAATCGACTGCGGAAGAATCGATTCGAGGAAAATCGATTTGTAATTTATATAATTACAAATTTTAGGTAATTTGTAACATTTCCAGAGAGCAAATTCCATGTTTGATCTTTTGTTTTATTGTTCTACACAGAACAAAATAATTAATTTTAACAAGCGCATAAAATTTCCTATCGTTTAAATCTAAGCTAAAGTAGACGTAACAACGAAAGTGTTTGCAATCCTTCATGCGCCATACAACAATTTTTGCAATCTTTAATGTAACAGGCTAGTTTCAGGCTTTATTTGGCTTAAATTAACATGAAATATCCCATTATTTTCTGTCAAATCTAGCATCCCCTTTATGTGCATTAGATTACGCAAAAAATCAATGTTTCTTTATATCTGTGTACACTGTGTAAACTGAGAGACCATAGGGGCTTATCCAGCGAACTCATGAATGTCAGGCGGCATGCACTCAGGTTTTAGCTTATATCTCTTATAACTTTTCTCACCCATTCTTTTAGAATCCAGACAAAATATCGTAAATAAAACCGGAACGACAGTGACAGGTAAAAATTAATACGAAAGGGCAGGTGACACTGCGAAAGGTTTGCTGTGCAAAGCAAAAGAGCGGAAGCGAGGTGAAGAAATGTCAAAGTTCAAGGTGTACCTAGTGCTAGGTGGGGACGATTCTTGATATTGATCAATGTCGTTCAGAATAGGTCTGGCAGCTTGTAATAACATGTTAACATGTTGCAATCACTTATTGAGTCACTGATTACCTATTTCGTGAAAAATGATATTACACGCTAAGATAAGATTACCGAAAATAAGGTTTTCATTTAACCGATACTTTAGGTTTTGGTGGCAAAACCTTAAATGTCGGTAAAATTTAGCGAAATAAAACGTTTCATTTTACCTTTTTAGTAAAGTGCATGCAATTTCGGCAAAAAGAACTGTAAAATAATTAGAACTTTTAACGTCTTTTCCTGCTTTCCAACCATACCGAAATTTCGGTAATACGTGTTTACCGATAATTTCAGTATGTGCACTTTTGTGCGGTTTACGGTATTTTTATCGACTTTTCAGTATTCTTATCTTAGCATGTAGAGTTTGAAAGTCGATTCTCCTACTAAAAAATCGATTCAGTCAAAAATCGAACAGTATAGAATCGATTCAAAATATCGATTAATCGAGCCCAAAAAATCGATCCAGTAAAAACGGATCGAGATCGCCCATTACACTCAAAAATTGAGTTAAGTGAAGCGGGAGTGTACATGGTTTCTTTTTACGATTTTCAGTTTAATTTGATTTGTATTTTTATTTACTTCATACGGCTTGGATTAACATCCCATATTGTCTAGTGGTTAGGATATCCGGCTCTCACCCGGAAGGCCCGGGTTCGATTCCCGGTATGGGAATCTTTTTGAATGAATATTCCTTTCTAGTTTCAGCTTTCAGCTAGAAGCTCTCTCTTACAGTCCATATCATGGTTGTTAATAATTAAGTTAAGGGCATACGTTCGAGTCCTTTCCATATATAAATTCTAGGTAGAATAATTTTCACTTAAAGTGTATTTTTAATCTACAGATCACAGCTTTATCGAAACAAAAAGGGTTGAAATTGCTAACCTAACAAAGGACCAAGCATATGCTGAAACTAACATGCACGGCCAGCCGTTTCAACTCAGATTTGAGTCGTTTTTGACTCACTTTCGTCATTAGTGGAGTCACTCAAATTTGAGTAAATGTAACTGGCATTGACAAGTTGAAAAATCAAAAACATCGACTCAAATCAGATGGATGTTTTTGATTTGTCGACTTGTCAGTGCCAGTTACATTTACTCAAATTTGAGTGACTCCACCAATGACGAAAGTGAGTCAAAAACGACTCAAAACTGAGTTGAAACGGCTGGCCGTGCATGTCTCGATCATGGTTGTTAATTATTAAGAGGGCATACACTTCCGGTCCTTTACCAATATAAATAATATGTAGGTAGAATAATTTTCACTTGAAGTGTTTTAAGCTACAGATCACAGCTTTATGGGAACACGCTGCACGCTCAAACAACCTCTCTTTCAGTTGTATTACTGTCCCTTTTTTTCTCACGAAAAATTTACCCAATTTCCGTAAAAATTGGAACAACTCATAAATTAAGTTGTTCCAATTTTTACGAAAATTGAGTATTTTTTCCGTGAGAAAAAAAGGGACAGTAATACTAAAGCTTGTAGTACACTGTTTGTCCAATAGCCAAATATTTGTCATAGGCAGATAGGCATCTGACAAACATCTATGATATCTGTCAGCTGTCTAGCTGCCTATGCCAAATATTTGGCTATTGGACAGTGTACTACAAGCTTAATGAAAGAGAGGCTGATTTGAGCGTGTGCTTTGCTCATAATGACATGCATGAAGTCTTAAAAGTATTTGAGATTTGTGCTCAGCAAAAAGTGAAGTGAGAGGGCCTCGGTCGTGAGTGTCCTTAACGTCTGTGTGCGTCTGCGTTAATAACGTATTATAAGAAAAATTGCATTGAAGGCGTTAACGAGACAGGCGTTAGACGTTAACGATTAACAACTTTGATTTCCATAACAGATAATAAAAAAACTGTTATATGGCCAGCTGAATTGAGCTGGTAGCAGTGTTGAACAACAATTCGACACAAATTTTTCATTAGGGCCTAACTGACAAACGTAAACAATGGCTTTTTCCTTAAATTTCTCGTTATTGAAAACTTGCCTAATCAATCCACCACGATCATTTCGAAGAGGAAGTGTTCACCTATCCGATAGAATTGGAGGCTTACATGGGTAGCTTTTGTGCCACGAGAAATTTACGGAAGAAGCCATTGTTTACGTTTGTCAGTTAGGCCCTAATGAAAATTTTCTGTCGAATTGCAATAAATGTAATCGAGGTAGACTGGTTCACTTAATTAGCGGAAATGGAAATATTCAATTGGTTTTCATAAATGAACTCTCGTCCTTGTACACGGTTGTTCGCGAAAACCCATTAATGGGTGAAAAAACACCCATTTTCAAATAGCATACCCGTCTGTCATAAAATGGGGAAATTCTCAATCATGCAATGGGTAAAAAAAATACCCATTGAAGGAAACCTCATACAATAAAAAAAACGGGTACATTTTTACACATTAATGGGTGAAAAAAAGTTCAAAAACCAAGCGTATCCGGTGCATTTTTGGTGGAAAGCGCAGCTTGTTTTAATTTTTAATTTTATAAAACCTAACATAATATTCGAAACAATATACTATCGGAATAACGCAAGTAAGACATACAATAGTTTTTATAAATAAGAATCTAATGCTTCCAAATTGTGGCCTCAGATCGTCGATTGTAAAAACTTGCGTTAACAACCGCTTTGTGTTGCACGGAACATGGAGAAACTTATAAAGAAGTTGGACGCAGAAATTATTGATTTTTAATAGATTCTTTATTTCCATAGGCATGAATAAAGACTAGTAAAAGTATTTCATTTCTTATTTTTTGTATTTTATCATTAAGTACCATGAATACTATAAATTTACTATTTACCAAACTGCTTAATAATCTGCACCCAAAAATGGTGATATTTCACCCATTTTGGAGTAACCTCGATTTTTGCAATGGGTGAATAAATACCCATTTTGTGACAAAGACTGCTTTTACCCATTAATGGGTAAATCAAGTTTACCCATTCAATGGGGAGAGACACTTCTAGCGAAAATGGGTGTTTTTTCACCCATTAATGGGTTTTTGCAAACGACCGTGTACGCAGTTTGAAACACAAAACAAAAAACATTGAACT